>JAODAL010007254.1:0-126789 GCA_025379985.1 Phyllomedusa bahiana
TTTTCCAAAATTGCAAACACCTCACCTTGGGATTTCAAAAAGTAGTCCCAAAGGGTAGGTTAATGAGAGAGAAATAATTGACAGTCAGTTAGTGCACTGCCGCTTGAAGTACCTTACTGTTATGGAGGTATGGATTTAATAGAACTTCGTAAAAGTTTAAACTGAAGCCAAGGTCGCAGTCTTGCAGCCCGGGGAAAGCCAAGCAGTGATCAAGGAAAAAAACCTGAGGTCACAACAAGAGCCGGGATCCAAAACCGGGGATACCAAATTTCGGGATTGAGGGTTGAGAAGAATTGACAGAACGAGTCTGAGTATTTCCCCTCTGGTAGAAAAGCCCAAAACCAGGAATCCACAGATTCCAGTGAGTCGCCATCCATTTTCCCCCTTTTGGAAAAAAAAAGTTTGAGGAAGGGAACCAATCCTTGCCCAACGATTTCAAAGCCCTGATGCCTTCCTGACGATTCAGATAAGCCACCGCAGTGGTGTTTTTGGGTTTTTAAACCCCGAACTGGTAAACAGAAGAAAAACCATGAGAGAGCCCTTGAAAAATCCCCCCCGAATTCCGAAAATAGTTTTTAGATGAGATTCCGGGGGGGCCCTCAGCCCCCTGGAGTTGTCTCGGACCTAAAAACAGCTCCCCACCCAAAGGTGCTTCCATCCGTGGTGATGATCAATCATTGTGGAGGAAAAAGGACTTCCCTGAAGTAGCGCGGAACACCAGCCACCATTTTGAGGTTGATACAAACTTGGGATGGAAGCAGAATTTCCTTGTTCAGGGAAAATAGGAAACCGTCCCAGCGTGCTAGAATGGTGCGCTGGAGGAGGCGATACTGAAACTGTGCAAACAGCACGGCTTTAGAGGCTGCAAATATCCTGCCCAAGACTAACATGTGACAAGTGCGAAGGTTAAGAAGAGAAACGCCTGACCGTAAGAACTGAATCTTCGCTGCCAGAAGAAAAACCTGGGCTGGAAAAGGTGTTTGAGGTTTATGCCCAGGGCGCCATTTGCTGGGAAAAAACAAGGCAAGATTTTTGTCAGTTGAAATCTACCCCAAAATACACCATGGGGTCAAGGTTTATCCTAATGCTGTCCAAATTGGCACGTCGCGTGGGGCCCTTACAAAAGGGTCATTGGGTAAGGGATAATGGCAATCCCCTTGAAACGGAAGATAGCCATGTGGAGTCCAAACTTTGGTGAAGACACTTGGTGCTGCAATGAGGCCAATTGGCAGAGCCACAAATTGGAAATACAGTGAACCATAGAAATTGGGTGGGGCGGAGATAGGGGGAACAGGTAAGTGGGCCTGATGTTATGGGGGAAAGAAATTTGCCCTTTCCCCAGAGCGCAATTACCCATCAGAGAGATCCATGCCCTAAGGGTTTGGGTCTTGAATCCAGAACAGGTCTGAGAGAGCCATCTTTTTTGGGAACCATGAAAAGGTTGAAATAAAAACCCCAGGAACGCTTGGATTCAAGAATAGGCATAATACTTCCGGGGGCGGAGCTACGGAGTGTGGCCGCATTTTACATGGGCTCCTCGTTTTGAACCCCAAACAACCCCAGAAAAAAATGTTTTTAATTTTCCCCGATTTCCCAATCGGTAGGGGGGATTGTCTAAAGCGGAGGGGGGAAGCGGGGCGTTCTTTTCATTTTTCCCCGGGACCCCCGGGGAGCTGCAGAAACTCCGCTGTCATAGCCGCGGCCGGGGCGGAGGGACACAAGCAACGGGCCAGAGGAGTCGGGGGGGAAAAGGGCGCGTGGGGGACCAGACAGCGTGACCCCACGGCCTTTGGGGGGAGGGAAAGGAGAGTTAGCCCGGAGGAAAAAAGTGAAGGAGACCGCTGGACATGGGGGACGCCCCCGGACGGGGTTTGAGCGGGCCTGACTGCAACCCTCCGCCTGGTGCCATCAGCGGACTGAAGTTGCGGGCCCTGCAGGGGCCGCGACAGGTCCCGGGGGAGGGGCGGGTGAAGACCCCAGAGAATTTTGGTTCCCCATGGGGGGTGTTGCACCCCCTAATCCTGTCGGGCCCCCCTCCCTTTGCTCTGGCCTTTCACACTTGGGGAGCAAAGGGCTTATTGATGCCTGGGATTTGAAAAACCCGGGCCGGGCGGGGGGTTTTGAGAGGGACACTGAAAAGTCTGGGCCCTGATTAGATCGCCGGGGAAATAGCGGTGGGGTTCTTCTCCCCCTTTTCCCCCCTGGAAACTTTGAGACGGGGAAAAATCCGCCATCTTGCGCCGGCCCGGTAAACTGCCCGCTTTAATAAGGGGACCCGGCCAGTTAAACGTCGCATGAAGTGTGCTCCCTGTTGCGTCCCCCCCTTTTTGCTGAGTACCCCCTCCCGTTACAAAAACCCCTGGCATTTGTGCAAGACAAACCCCCAAACCCCCCGGGGGCCGCTGGAGGCGAGCCTTTCGCTGGGCCCCCCCCCCCCCCCCCCCCCCCTCCCCCTCCCCAATTTGTGGCGGGAACAGAGTGCAGAGTAACAACTGGGGGGGGGGGGGGGGGGTGAAGCAATTCCGGAGGCCATTTTGGGGGAAAGCTGTAAAAAAAAAACCATGTTAAAACGGATTTGCAGATACCTCCCCTATAGAGAATGTGCAAGTCTTTACTTATGAAGATTACACAAAAACCTTACTTATAGCAGGTGTGCAAAAAAACCTTATTTACCCGAACTGTGCAAAAACCTTTCTTATAGCAAAAAAATGTGAAGAACCATTATTTATCAAACTGTGCAAAAACCCATTACTTTAGAAAAATTGTGCAAGAATCTTTCCTATAGCAGAATGTGCAAGTACATTACTTCTAGCAGAAACTGTGCAAGAACCATTACTTCTAGCAAAAATGTGCAAAAAAACCATTATTATAGCGAATGGCAAAAACCATTATTATAGAGATGTGCAGACCCATTATTTGCAGAATGTGCAAGAAACCATTCTTATAACAAAAATGTGCAAGAACCACTACTTATAGCAGACTGTGCAAGACCCATTTCTAGCAGAACTGTGCAGGGTCCATTTTATAGCAAAAATGTGAAGATCCATTGCTTATGGGAAAAACTGTGGGGTCATTGTTATAGTAGCAGAATGTGCATGAACCATTGCTTTAGATAGCAGATGTCAAAAACCCTCGCTTAAGATAGCGGATTGCGCAAGACCATTGTTTGTAGATAGCAGATGGAAAGAACACGGCTTTAGATAGAATTTTGTGCAAAAACCTTTGTTTATAAATGCAGTTTTGTGCAAGAACCATTGCTTATAGATGGATTGTGAAAGAAAAATTGCTCTGAAAGCAGTTTGTGCAAAAACCCCATTGCCATAGATAGCGATTTGTAAGAACCATTACTTATAGATGCGATTGTGTAAAAACCTTGTTTTATAGATAGCAGATTTTGAAAAAACCATTACTTTAGATAGCAGATTGTGCAAGCCCATTGCTTATAGATAGTAGTTTTGTGCAAGAAAATTGCTTATATAGAGATTGTGAAAAACCCCTTTCTCATAGATAGCAGATTGTGTAAGAACCCTTGCTTATAGATAGCAGATTGTGTAAGAACCATTACTTATAGATAGCAGATTGTGTAAAAACCCTTGCTTATAGATAGCAGATTGTGCAAGAACCATTACTTATAGATAGCAGATTGTGCAAGAACTTGCTTTAGATATTGATTGTGCAAAAAACCATTGCTCATGAAGCAGATTGTGAAAGAACCATTGCTCATGAAGCGATTGTGAAAGAACCATTGTTATAGATAGAGTGTGCAAGAACATTGTTATAGATAGCAGATTGTTTTAAAAAACCCTTGCTTAAGATAGCAGTTGGCAAGAACCATTTTTTAGATAGAGATTGGCAAAAACCCATTGCTTATGATAGTAGATTGTGAAGCCCATTGCTCATAGATAGCGATTGTGCAAGAACATTGCCTTTAGTGGAGATTGTGTAAAAACCTTGCTCATAGATGAGATTGTGCAAGAAACCTTTGCTTTTAGTTAGCAGATTGTGTAAGAACCCTTGCCATAGTAGTGATTGTGGGAAACCCTTGCTTTAGTTGCAGAGTGAAGAACCATTGCTTTGATAGAGATTGTGCAAGAACCTTTGCTTATGTAGCAGTTTTGGCAAAAACTTTGGGTTATAGAGGCAGATTGTGCAAGAACCATTGCTTATAGATAGCAGATTGTGCAAGAACCATTGCTTATAGATAGCAGATTGTGCAAGAACCATTGCTTATAGATAGCAGATTGTGCAAGAACCATTGCTTATAGATAGCAGATTGTGCAAGAACCATTGCTTATAGATAGCAGATTGTGCAAGAACCATTGCTTATAGATAGCAGATTGTGCAAAAAAACGTGCTTATGATACGATTGTGCGAAAAGTTGCTTATAGTGCAGATTGTGAAAAAGAACCATTGCTTTAGATAGCAGTTTGTCAAAAAACCTTTGCTTTAGATAGAGATTGTGCAAGAACCTTTGCTTATAGATAGGATTGTGCAAAAACCCATTGTTATAGATGCAGGATTGTGCAAAAACCCCTTTGTTTGATAGCAGTTGTGAAGAACCTTTGCTTATAATAGCAAATTGTGAAAAAAAACCTTTGTTATAGATAGAAATTGTGAAGAACCTTTGGGGTTTTAGATAAAAATTGTGCAAAAAAAACCATTGTTATAGATAGAGATTGTGCAAGAAACCTTTGTTTTGATAGCAGATGCGCAAAAAACCATGCTTTAGCGCTGCGCAAGCCCATTGTTATAGAAGCGGGGACTGTGCAAGAACCGTTGCTTATAGATAGAGATTGTAAAGACCGTTGTTATAGTAAAAAATTTGTGCAAGAACCTTTGTTATAGATAGGCAGATTGCGCAAGACACGTTATAGATAGCAGACTGCGCAAGAACCATCGCTTATAGCAGACTGCGCAAGAACCATTGCTTATAGATAGCAGACTGTGCAAGAACCACTGATTATAGATAGCAGATTGTGCAAGATTCATAACTTATAGCAGACTGTGCAAGAACCATTGCGAAAACCATTGTGTATAGAGATGTCGAGTTTTATCCCCCAAAAGTAGACGGGCAAGAACCCATTGCTTGAGCGAGTGTGCAAGAACCATTGCTTATAGCAGAATGTGCAAAAAAACCATTGCTTATAGAAAACTGTGAAAGAAATTGCTTTAGCAAACTGTGCAAAAACCCTTGTTATGGGAAACTGTGCAAAAACCCAAAGCTTATAAAGAACTGTGAAAAGAACCTTTGCTTAGGCAGAACTGTGAAAGAACCTTTGCTTAGGCAGAACTGTAAAAACCTTTGTTGAGGTTTGTAAAAAGAACCATTGCTTAAAGAGCGGGCAACGCGGGGAACCCATTGCTTAGGAGACAGTGCAGAACCATTGCTTGACAATGAGCCCCAAATTTCACTGGTGACAGAGGGTATTCCATAGAGACTGGTTTCTTGATTAATTCATTTTAAGCCCACCTAAAATAAAGGTTTTACCCCAAAACACACACGGCTAGAAACCCCACTGCATGGGAAACCTTAAATCTTAAACTGATCTGTTTTTCCTCAAACCCCCACTAGGGGGAATCCAATCACACCTGTGAAACCCCAACTTGTTTGAGGTATCACCCTGATACACAAATTTTGTTTTAAATAGAAAAAGGTGGACAGAAGAGAAAAGATCCAGTAGCTCCCTCCAAGGCCATAATTCTCCTCGCTTCACCGCCCTTGTGAGGGTATGGACAAATATCTCTCTAAAAAACAGTAAGGACAAATCGCTTAGCTGCATCGACTCAGCAAAAACTAATCAAACTTCTGCTCTGGCCCACGACTAAAATGGGACTAAAGGGCCCACAAAAAATAAAAAAGGGGGAAAAAAAGTGAAAAAACCACAGCTAATCAATCACAGAAGAGATTAGCGATTGCCACCCCGTCACAACTCCTCTTGGAGGGGACATAACCCCCCCCAAATCTGCCCCCCGGACACCCAGGGACTTCCCAAAACGGGCATCAGCGCAAAGTACGGGGGTAGCTCAGGAGGCTACGAACCCCAAATCCCGCTCTTTGATGGGGGGTGGGGTGCTTCTAACTCATCAATTCTCCCATGGTTGATTAACACTAATGCGCAAAAAATTATAGACGTAGAGAAAAGTTTTAACTCTGCGAAATATTTCCCCCCGCTTGGCAAGCCGGGCCCAATCTCGGGAGGCAAAAGCACTGCTAAGGATAAAATAGAGGTTTGGAAAAAGAAGCAGGGAAAACAACTGGGGTTTTCATAGGAACCCCAGAGAAGTGAGGGGAGGGAGCTACTTCCTCCCTGACAACTAATTCCCAAAGGGCCTTGCCGGGAAGCCCCAGTGGACCCCATTTGTAGAAAGGGGCATAGAATGGGGCCCCCAGGGCCCAATGGGCAGGAATTTAGCCCTAGGGCGGTCAGGGCCAAATACCAAAAACTGGGGGTGAAGGAACCCCTACCAAACCCTACGGGAAAAAAGGATGAGCTCGAATTGGGGCCCAAAAATCCTGATATTTCGGATTACTCTGAGTGTAACGCAAAAAAAAAAACTTTTCACCCCCAATTGAAAACCCCTACTGATAGGGCCTTGGGTTTAGTATTTTCCCCAGAAAGGTGGGTTCGGTAGAGGGAAACAGCTAACGTTGATAACCCCAGAGACAGAAAGAAAACATTTTCAAGGGGAGAAGGTAACCAGCAAAAAAGGGTTTCAGGGGGGTTTAGGAAAACTGAAAAATGTCAGATTTTCTCTTCGGCCCGTTTGGCTATCATGTGTACTCGTGTTTTGTTTGTAAACCTTGGTTTACGGGGTTGAAAAAGCCCCCAGTTAATATACTGTTTGAATTTTGTATTGTTTTATTGAGCTTTGGCTTCTTTATAGGGAGGGTGGGAGTGGGGCGGCCTCTGGGGGTTACCCTTCTTTTGGGTTTGGATTTCTCCCGCGTGGCTGGGACGGGGGGATTTCCGGCTTTTGAAAAAATCTTTATAGTGATGGTTCAGGGTACCGATCAAACATGATAGTACTTTACTAATGATCCCCCCTCCAAAAACCAAACTTAAATTGATAACATGGGGAACCCTGGGTCTAAAAGCCCAAAAAAGAGAAAAAAAGTGCTTACCCTTTGAGCGTTAAACCCGATTTTTTCTTTAAGGAAACACATTGGAAAAAATGAAGAAAAGGGGAAAATGAAAGCGCCCCGGTGACTCTGCTAATTTTTGCGGGTTTTTCGTCCAAAAAAGGGGGTAGTATTCTATTCAGAAAAGGGCTTCAAAAGTGGTGGGGAAGGAGGAAAAATGTAGGGGGGAGGTTCCTATATGAGAATATTATGCGGGGGTTTCTTACACCTTGGGAACATATCGCCCCAAACCAACCTAAAACGGGTTTTTTTTCTAAACTTAAACCCTATTTGGGGACAAAGAGGGGGGCATAATACATTTGGGGGGTTTTTTAAAACCATCTTTGCCCGAGTTGGACAGATCGTCAAAGCATCAATCGAGTGGAAAGCCCCAAGGATGTGTTGCACTTTATTGAGGGCCCAAAATCCTTTGTGATCCCTGGGGACGTTAAATGGACTCTAGAGAGTGTACTTTTTTCTCCCCGGTCCACGAATCCTTTTCCAGGATCGACCTTTTTCCAATCTATGTCGCTATGGGAGAAGGGACAGGTCATCCTGCACGTATAACTATCTTGATCAATCTCCCGTTACGCTTGTATGGCTCAGACCCCCTTTTCAGTGCCCCATAGGATTGGCGATATCCCGGATATTTATTGTCGCAGACTTCCCTTCCTTCTCAAAGCAGTGGGGAGATATGTGGATGATAATTTGTACACATTGACAAGCTCCCTATTTGGGCAACGCGAAGGCGGGCCTGAGGCCAAAAATTTTTTCCAATATGTAACACGGAGACTAGGGAAGCCCCTACCAAAATTTAATAAATTAATCAAAAAATTTCTCACTGCGCAAAAGAAAAGGGATTTGACCCGCGGCGGAGGGAAAAAACTCTTATAGAGAAGCAAAAATACCTGACTCCCTTTTTCAAAACCCGGCATGCTGGCTAACCAAGTCACACAAAATAAATTAATAAGTAGGCCCAAAAAATTAGCCCTTTTTTCCGGGGCTAAAAAGATCGCAAAAGTCACGCACCCATTTAGCCTAAGGGACCGTAAAAAAACCTTATGTATGATCATCAGGGGGTGGAAAAAAAGTCTTGTGAATTCTTTTAGGATCTTACAGGCGGCACCAGCGTATGGAACGGATTGATTCATTTTTTTAATTCGGTCCCCCTTCCGGGCCTAAAAGGACCCAAATATCCATGTTAGGGATCCTTAAAAGGGGGAGGTAAGGGGGCCCTTGCTTCCCCCCCACGGGGGAAATCACCGGGCCCAAAACGGATTTTTGGAAAAGAATTTTTAAACTACTTCCCGGTGGTGACACCGGTGCTGACCTCTTTTTAACACATTTATCAGGAAAAGGTGGATGGACGATTTTAGAATCTCAAACTATTTTTCACAAAAACCTAACAAAGACCCCCAAAGGGGCCAAAACTACCGCCCTATAAGCCTGTTGAATTGTGATTATAAACTGCTCCGAAAATTTAGAAAAGGATCCAAAATTTTTGCCCTAATAATGATCCTTCCCGAGAGGGTTCGTACGGGGCGCCCAAAAAGCAAAAAAATTAGGCGGCCAAAAAGCAGCCACGGTAAATCTCAAGTCAAAGGCGGATATGTCAATGTCCTTAGTCTTGAGCCCAAAAATAAAGCTTTTGTATGTTCATGGCATTCTGTGGACCCACTGCGGGGAAAAGGGGTTTGGGTCAAAAATTTTCCCATTTTTTGAGCTATAACAAGGAAAAAAAACCCCCCACCTCCTATTAATTAAAGGGAAAAGCAGACCCCAATTTTATATCTTTAGAGGAACTCGAAGGGTTGCCACTATCCCAATATTATTCAATTTGGTTTTTGCCCCTGCTGTATCACCTCCCCCAGGAACTTCAAAGGAGAGTTCAGGAGAGGGGAACCAGTGATATTTCGCCCTTTGCGGTGATGTTTCCTGATCCTTGGAACCCCGTGAGAGCTACACGATCTTTGGGAATTTTCAAGAAGTGGGTGATCGTCGGGCTACCACATCAACCCAGAAAAAACCTCGCTATGGGTTTTTAAAGGGGCCCTGGACCAGCCTGGTCTTTAGCTTATCCCCTTTTAATGGTTTAAGATGTAATGCCTTACTTGGGGGAAAACCCCACCCGGTCTCCCTCGTTTATATAAACTAACTCACCTCCCCATGTTTTCTCTTGGAAAGGGACTAAGGCCCGGGGGAAACTACCTTTATATATGTGGGCAGAGGGAACCTAAAAAAGACCCTAGAGTTTCCCAAAATTGCTGTAAATCCCGCACTCAATCCCCTCATACTTTAGGAAGAAAGGTGAGAGGAAATACTGACTATACAGGGGTTCTGTGGAAGGGGGGAGGGCCACGAATTCCCTGGGAATTATGAACAAAGACTCAAACGGAGGAATGGGGCTGCCTAAGTGGGGGGGATAGGGGCGGCGGCGCTCTTGGGATAGCGATAGACTGGATATAGGTAGATCGGGTTTACAAAAACCCCCTTTTTGGATCAGTCTTTTTGGGGAAAACTTTATTGATAAACTTATGCACAGAATATCCTCATGCCGGACCCTATTTTGGGCTAATCCCCGTTTATTTCCCCATGGAAGGCGTGGCAAAATTGAGAGCCAAATTTAGCTACACCCCCAATTTTTCTATTTTAGTATTTCTTGGCCCAAACCCGACTTTTAGGAGGATCCCCAAAGGTGAATTCTTCGGGGAGTAGGGGGGGGATTTCCTCAGTTCATCACTGATAAACATGAAAAAAAAGGAAGATTTTATCCCCAGAAGAGCTCGGAACAAATTTCGGCTGTGGGGAAAACCCATTTTTCCAACCCCCTGGCAAAGCTATGCCATAAAGTGATTCTGGGCTTTGGGCAGAATGGGGGCCCAGCTCTCTGGGGGAGTTGCAAAGTATTCTTTAAGGGACTAACCCCCCGCCTATATAAGCTAACCCATACGCCCTTAGACTTTTCCAAAACTAATGGAATTACAAAATGGGAGGGGGGGGGTGACCCAGTTTGGACCCGGCAGTTAAAAAGGGCCCCCAACAATGTAGAAAGTTTTTTCCCTCCAGAGATACGGGAAAAAGGACCCTCCAAATTTTTTATAGAGATATTAACCCCAAAAAAGGGACACAAAAAAGGGGATTTATCCCGATAATTGTGTTTGTTGTAGAGCGCCAGGGCGGACTTATTCATTGCTTATGGAGCTGTCCGTAATCCAGACCTTCTGGGGCAAGATCATACTATTTTCAATTTCCAACCCCACGAACTTTTCCCCAAATCCACTGTGGGCGATATTTGGTCATGTAAACAAAACCAAAAACTCCCTGTACACCAGGGGGTAGGAAATTTTCCCCTTTATACAGCAGCGGGGGGTGAAGCAAATTTTCAAACCTGGATTCATGAAACACCCCGCCTTTAAATTTTTTTTAGAAAAATTATCTATTTAATGAAGTGGATGGGTGGAGGCAACTACACAAAAAAAAAACCGGGGGGTTTTAAAATTTTTTCCCCGTCTGGGGGCTTTTTCTCTTTCTGCCAGATGTATCAAAAATGCCCTAAAAATGTTTTTACTTAAAACCCCCATGGTATCAAAATGAGTCTTGGTGGGGGGTCCGCCGATACTTATCCTAGTTCGGGGCAAAAGGGGGGCCGAAATTTGGGATGGGCGCGTATCGCCCCCTTGACGCCTGACTTTTTGGGGATTGCAGAGCTCAGATGGTTTTTATATGTTACTTATGTGGTTTTTGATAGGGTTCGGGATCAACCCCCAAGGATCTTTGTCACACAACTGCATCCAGGATTGCAAGAAGTATCAAAAAAAAACTGGTGACATTAGAGGACCTTGATGTGCAAAAAAAGAGCATGACATCAATGCGTTACTAAAAGAAACGGTTTGGGACATCATGGATAAAAAGATGCTTAGGTCTAGGAAATTTTAATAGCAGATCCCGTTGCTGTCCTTGCTTTTTTAAGTTTATTAAGTTTGGGGGGGGGGGGAAAAGGGGGGGGGAAAGGGGGTTATAGTAGGAAAAAGGGATTTTCCCATGATCTTAGGATATATAAACCCCTAAAATAACAAACAGGATTGTTTACTGTTTATTTTGCAAATTGTTATTGGGATAATGAATAAATTTTACAGCTGAATGATTTACTTGTTTTTGAATGGAAATATCAATAAAAACAGATTGAAAAAAAAAAAAAAAAAAAAAAGAAAAGGCAAAATTTGAGTGAAAGAATGAAAAACCTGAAAAAAAACGGTTGGGGAGGGTACGAAGTGGATCCCTGTTTTTCTGTGAGACGATTCCTTTAAAAAGGGATCGGGACCGGACCTGCCAGACCTCCTGGAACTGGAAGAGGTGGTCTCCCACCCAAGAGAAGGGAGTCTTGGCAGAGGGGCGTTTGGATGTTTCAGAACAAGGGAGGAGGGAACTGCGACCATCTGTGGTCTCTGAGTTTTTTTCCAGATACTTCCCCAAAAAATTGCCTGAAAAGGGAAAGTGGTAAGTGACTTTTTGGGGCTGATACCCCCAAGATTTAACCACAAAAGGGGCCCGATGGGCCCCAGCTTAGCAATGCTCTAGCAAAAGAGAAGAGTGATTCAATGAGGCTTACAAGAAACAGCAGCATACATGACTGGACCGAGTTCCAATGCTCTTTTGTAGAAGTGCCGTAAGAGCCCCTGTACACTGTTTGGCCCAGAGGCAGGGGTTTTCTGAAAGGGGAAGTAAAAGGAGGTGGGGCCACCCCAGAAGCTTCAAAAGCGGATTTACACAGACCCTCAATCTGCTTATCCGCGTAATCTCACAGCACTACCCCATCCACGAGAGAAATGGTAGTGCTCCTCAAGAAGCGTAAGACTGGCGCATCAAAGGAGGGAACCACCGAACAATTAGAAACTAATTCCTCAGAAAAAGGGTATTAAGCTGCCCGGTAGAACATAAACGCCCGTAGGATGTTCCAGTCCCCGGAAACCAGTTCCCCAAACCCCGGTTTGTAGGGGGAAAACCAACTGCTGCCCCTTTTTGTGCTTAAAGGAAACCCCCCGTGACAACCCCTAAACCACCCCGGAGGTGGGAAAAAAATACCCCTCCTGAAAAGGAAAAGAAATACATAAAAATAAATAAAAAATGCAGAGCAGCGTCTGCATCCTACGGACACTGGGCTAAAACAGAGGGATATAGTCCGTCCAAGCGGAGCCTACACATTTGGTTTCTGCCTAGTGACAGCCTCGTAGGGTGAGGCTGTATACCCAAGGTGCTCTGTCCCCCAATGATATTGATCTCAATCTTATTGCTGGAGCTGTAGAGAATATATAAAGAAGCGCTCTCAAGTGAAATAATTCAGCACTGAACAGTAAATAACTATAGAACTGCTCACCTCTTTCTGTTATACAGAATGGTACAACTCATAAAAGCACATATAGATCAGTACGATCGTAGGAGTTCCCTTTCAGTCAGCAGCCAGACAGGACTCTTCGGGCACGGTGGATCACTCAGCACACGCGATCCTCCGGCTAGTACAATGCAGTTTTCTTTGAAGAGATGTTAGCGCTCGGGGGAAGGGGCTAGACAAAAAACTATTGACACCTGAGTAACTTAAACCACTATGGTGGTGTCAAAGTTTATTAGAAGTATTTAAAAGTAGACGCGTTTCGCGGACCAAACGAGCCCGCTTCCTCAGGAGCCTGAGGAAGCGGGCTCGTTTGGTCCGCGAAACGCGTCTACTTTTAAATACTTCTAATAAACTTTGACACCACCATAGTGGTTTAAGTTACCCAGGTGTCAATAGTTTTTTGTCTAGCCCCTTCCCCCGAGCGCTAACCTCTCTTCAAAGAAAACTCCAATGATATTGATGAGAAAAATGTGTTCCAAAAGCCAATTAACGCTTCCTCCCTTGTAAGCCCTGCCATGTTCCCAAATAGCAGTTTACACCCACATAGTACCATATTGCCAAACTTGGAAGAAATTGCGTGACAAGTTTTGGGATGCTTTTTATGTAGGATACCTTGTGAAAATGAAACATTTTCAGCTAAAACTGCAGATTATTGGAAAAAATTTATTTTTCACTTTCATGGCCGAACGCTAATAAAATTTGTGAAACACCCAAGGTCAATATTCTCGCTACACCCCTTGGAAATACCTTTAAATAGTTTTAAAATGAGGTCTTAGGGTGTCCGTAAACCTGAAATGGCGCCTAATGAAAATGGCCCCAGAATCCGTAGGTGCCCCCTCCTATTTAAGGTTAGGGGTTACACGTAGAGACAGAAGGACTTGTGGAGAGGATGGACAGTAGCAGCTTTCAATCAGAATTGAGAGGAGATTAGAAGCTTTTTTATTTTCTAAGGCCATCAATATCCTTAACAAAATTTGTAACAAAAAAAAGGGAGAAACCTTTTTAAAACCCCTTTAAACGACCGTCCCCTCTTTTGGCGTCAGCTGGTGGGGTCGTCGTCTACAGCGGTGTCTTTTGGGTCGCTGAAACCCTGGCGTTTGCGGCCCCAGCGCCGAGCTGCGGGGGGTCGGGGCTTTTTATACACAGCCCTGACCCCCAGAGATGCCCTCGAGGCCCGGGGGAGTGGGGAAAAACCTCCGCCCCCGATGCTTTAATCCTTTGTTTGCGGCGGTGCGTTCCCCGCAGGAAAACAAAGGGTTCCTGCTCTGTCGGGTGATGGAACACCGGGTGACCCGACAGGGGCCGGGGAAACCCGGGCTGCACAGTACCCTGGGGACCTAGAGTGGCCCCGGGCTGTTTTGTAGAAGCCAGTGACCAGGCACACTGTGTGCTGTCCAGACACTGTGTGTCAAATTTAAAAAGATTAGAATGTTTAGCATATAGAATATGCTAATAAAAACGAAGTGTTAAAAATTAGGGCAGAATTTTTTTTTTTTTTAAGTGAACTTTAAAGGGGGTTTGTCTTGTACAAAGAATAGCTTTCAAATTGTAGGGAACACAAAAAAGAAGACATTTTCCAAATTATTGCTTTTTTCATCTGTTTTTGTTAAGGAGATACAAGTGAATAATCACCTCCCGGGGTATTTCAGTTCCCTGTAACCGACCCATGTACACTCTGCCCCCTGTGTTTGTTTTATTTGATAGCATGAGTGACTAATCAACAGGTCTAGCAGCCCCTGTGCCCCCGGGCGTAAAAAGCTTGATTTATCTAAAGTAAAAAAAAGCCTTTAAATTGGGCTTTTGTTTCAGGGATCTGTAAAAAATCTGCTTGTGTTTCCAAGAAGCTTTGAGCTAATTGAATTAATTAGAATGAAAACAACCCTTGAATACACCATGGAGCTGTATGCAAATCCAGTCATCTGAAAGGAAGTGACAGGTTTTCTTCACTCTGTAGGGAGACAATCCTTTAAATATTCCCCCATAAAAATACAACTTGTCCCGAAAAAAACGAGGCTCTAAACGTGTCATTGAAAAAATAAAAAAGTTCAACGTGGAAAGCAAGGAGGCAAAAACTAAAAAAAAATGTTCTGGTCATTAACTACTTTTCAGGCCTGGGGCTTAAGGGGTTAAAATAAGGCAAATACAACTTTAGGGGAACAACAAACCATGACAAGCTACTCCATATCATTATTTACAATGGTTACAAATTGCAAGATATGAGTTTACAGTCAGTGAATGAGGCTGCAAACCCAGTAGTTGTTAGTTCTGCTCATAAATTTGTGCCCTGTCGAGTCAATGCTCTGTGAGCTAAACAGCCTGGACTTGATATATTGTAGCACTGTAACAGAGAGGTGGTGGAGCTGCTGGTGATGGGTTTTGCTCGGGGACCACACTTTATAGTGTATGCATTTGCCTTTTGTTACAGGTTTATCTGCACCAGTCCCACGTGGGAGAAAAGGGAAAAAAATGAAGAACCAGATGTTGCTCCCAGAGATTAAGAATGCGATGGCTGCTAGCCAACTGAATTCTCTGCTGATACAGCTACAAAAGATCGAGCAGCATGCAATAATGGTGTAAGGCCTGTTCACAGCTATTGGCAGGTGGCGCGTACTCCGGCCGGATTTGCGCTTCAGACGGCCAATCCGTCCTCTTACGTAATCACGCTCCATAGAGAAGTGGAATCCTCGTCCTCCCCGTCGCAATCCCGCGGGGGGAGAAGTGACATGCACATTATTACGCCTTGACGCGCCGAAACAATGCATGTATGGTCGGGAGGGCCCCCGCGCTCGGCCCGCCTGTCCGCCCCTATCACGCGATTTTGTGAGCATATACGCGCACAAATCCAGTCGGGAATAGCCGTGGAAAAGTGATAAAGGTTTCTCGATTAGCAAGTGAAAGCATTGATAAATATCAGGTATACTGAAATCGCTGAATACAAAATCCTTTATAATCTAAACTCCAAACATAAGTAAAGGAATAAAAATACATATTCTAAAGAAGTAGAAGCACATACAATATTATGCCCTAAACACAGCAAGTTGTATTGCTTCATTATCGTTATAACGTGTTCATTTTGGTTATTGGTTTTGAGTTTTATTTCTTTTTTAAGTATTTTATATTATATGTTACTTGACAGTATTTTACAGATCATTGTGTCTCTTGGTAGGGTTCTCCTTCGAGTGCGTATGTTGTACTACCTCAAGGCGGAGGTTCTGGGAGATGCTGCTGCCAGGGCCTTGGAAGGTGTAAATGCAAGGTGAGGTTAAAAATAACTTCTGAACCACCGGGTATGTGATTTATGTTTCACAACATGACACGAGTGGGGTTAATGATCTCACTAATGCCATAAGGGTGCTCTCGCTAGTGCTATTTCAATGCACTTTTTGAAGCCAATTTGAAGAGTGGACCATTAAAGGGGGTGTTCACAACTGTTCAATGCTGTTCTTTCATTGGGTATGAGTAAAAATAGAAGAGAATACTTACCTTCTGGACCCTCCCGTTCACTCCCGGCTGCCGGTCTGTTCAACCAGGAAGTAAGGAGTGAACGTCCATCATTCACATGACCGCTCCAGCCAATCACAGGCCACAACATCATACGCACATGACCTCTCAGGCCTGTAATTGGCTGGAGCTGTCACGTGAGCACTGATCTTCACTGCTTCAGCCCAGGATGAACACACCAGCAGCCATGAGTGAACGGTAGGCGTCTAGAGTAGAGTATGAGTCTTCTCTTCTATTTTTACTCCTACCCAATGGACGAACGAGCATTAATCATTCCCGGAACACCCCTTTAATGAGAAGTATTATTAAAAGAATCATTCCTCTTTATGTATGACTTGATGTTTGTATTGAGACTGTAATCGCCAATCCAAAATACTATGTTGCGAGTTCAGTCCTTTCCTCTGAATGCTGAATAGTCCACCAGAAGGATGAAAAGCCATCCCTAATAGGGAACAATTGTCATATATCTTCAGTACTTAAAAATTGAGAACCTTCTAACAGTGTATAATGTATTTATCAGAATTACAATTTCTATTTTAGAGACTTGTATGTCCATGTTACCTGACATAGATTATGTATAAAATCCCTGTGGACTGGTGGGATGCCAAGCTGATAAAATCCCTGCTGGTTGGAGTTTATAAGCATGGTAAAGGCATTTTTGAATCACCAAAATTATGTATGGCCTCTTGTTAATGAAAGCATCGATTGAGCTTTGTTTTCTTTTTAAATATTTTAACCTTTTTAGGTTATGAGCGTCTGGCCATGAGCAGATCAGCCTCTGCTTTCTGGAGAAAGTGGGAATGCCAGATAAGAACTCGTTATATCTAGCTGATGGAGTTAATGATGTGGCCCCCT
Source organism: Phyllomedusa bahiana (assembly GCA_025379985.1). Lineage (NCBI taxonomy): Eukaryota > Metazoa > Chordata > Amphibia > Anura > Hylidae > Phyllomedusa > Phyllomedusa bahiana. The sequence continues at coordinate 16,866 of JAODAL010007254.1, forward strand.
GATATAGCAGAGCGGTAAATAAATTAATTTTACACAAACGCATTTCAATTGTGACCTATCCTTTGGGTAGACAATCAACCAGTAATCACTAAGGTGTATACACTGTTCTCACTTGAGTGCATTTGTGCATATTTTTGTGGGTTTTTTGTGTATCTATTTTAAATATATTCAATAAAAATGTTAGAATTCTTGGTAAGCCCCCAGAGTGGTATTCTTACCCTACTTTGTGGTATATTCAGTAATTAAATTAGGTTCTGACCCTCAGGATCCCCAGAGCATTCAGTGGGACCTGCACAAGTAATTTAGTGCAGTTCAGTTCATTAACAGTGAGCTAAGCAGAATTAGCTGCAACACCTAAGTCCCATGCATCCTACGTGAATGTCTATGGTGGAATGAAGAACTCTCCTTCCATTTCGTCCTCTCCTGCTTAATAGGTCATAAGGAGATTCTGTCCTTACATCTGTTTTCTCTTGTTGTTTAGTTTTTTTGTTAAAGTGGTTCCACATGCAATTGCTTGGGGAATAGGCATGTCAGCAGACCTGCTCCTGCGCACCCCTGAACTCTTTAACCATACTTCAGGTCTTCATAAAGCTCAGGGAAATTTGGCAGTTGGGGTCAAAGTTAAGAACAACTGTTCCTTTATATGTCCTGATTTGTGTTGGGTTGTTGTTGTAGTCTTAAAATCTATTGTCCTAGTTGGTTGTGTCATGGCTGAAGTACCTAGTTGTTTCTTGGTTAGTTTTGTTTTGACCAAGTTCTTGGAGTTGGTAGTTCCTAGATAATAGATTTGTAGTTTGTTTTAGTTACGTGCTGGGCCCTGCCCTGCAGTTGCCTGGGGATCCTAGTATAATTATTGTGTTAGGGTCAGTGTAGCCGAAAGACTGTTTTTTGAGGGCAAGAAATTAGGGTTACTTTAGGAATAGAAATTGTTGTGTTGAGGGCAGGTATAGTTATCACTATCCTTGCTCTCTTGTTCATAGAGTGAACACATATTTCAGTCTCCATCAAACCAGCGTACGGTCTTCATTGATCCGTCTGCAGTCCTTTTTGATCGAGTCGTTTTTGAAATTGTTACATTGCTTATTGACAGAATCAATGTGACTGCTGTTGTACTTTCCTTTTTTGGTTGTTCTTAGTTTCCACCATTAACATCATTAAAATGTTGTATTGCCTCCCACGGAGCGCCGCTGCAAGTTTTCTGTTATTAGGTAATTGTTGGCGGGGGATCCTAATTAAAGCACATCTACTGAAGTCTAAAAAAATTAATCAAGGTTGGCATGAAACCTTTTTTTTTTTTTTTTTTTTTTTATGATGAAACAGATTTGATTATTTCTGGTTTTATTTTTTTGAAGGAATGGTGGGAAAAAGAAGAAAATATTGAAAATAGAACAAGAAGGAACCAGGAGAGGTAAGAAACAATCTCAAGTAAGTTTTCTTTACTTTGGTGAAGAGAAACTTTTTTGGAGGAAACCTAAAAGGAGAAAATACAACTCTGCAATTGTTTCTTCCTCCGAGTCGACACCCTGAGATACATGACCCCAGCTGCTGCAAGCCAACAGAGTTAACACACCGCTATGCAATTATATTACAAAAAAACCGTCTGTAATGTATTAAACATGACCTTCATTTATGTTTCGGTGACTAGGAAGGAAAAAATCCCAAGAGTAAACATTGTGGAACAGATAGATGAAGGAGAGTAATATCCAGGAGGGATTATATATACATGTTTGAAAATTAAGATACTTGCATACTTTTTACAGTCTTCCCATGGAATGTTTGAAGATCCACTTCATCCACTATTGCATAATTACATGAAATATATGCCTCCGCTGCTGCTAAATATTCCGCATGTTTCTCTGGAAGCCCAGGATAGTCCTGATCAGACAAATTGTTATGGCCTGTTGCATCCGCACTGACCGCGAGACTCTCGTAGACTTATTACTGTGTATCAGCGGTGCAATCGCAAGGAGTTTAGTCTCGTCCAGAGATCTTTGCTTTCCCACCAGCCACAGCTATTGCTTCAGGAAGAAATGGGTCAAGGAGAGCTAGATTGATCCTAATCATGAAAAGAAATGCATGAAGAGGTATTTTTAAGTGCATGGATGTTTTGTGCTCTTTCCACCTTTATAAAAGTATTATTATGCACATCCGGAAATGAAGATAGTTCCACTTGTAGACTGTGAATATATTTACCAGCTATTTAGTATCTTTTGTAAGGTTTGCTTTCAAATGCCCGAGTTTCACACGGCTTATTCCCGACGATTTGTGAGCCGTATTGAGCTCACAAAATCCTGCCTGAATAAGGGCAAGACGGGGGCGGGCCGGAGCGCGGCGGGGGCCCGCTCCCCAGCCCCATAGACAATGCATTGTTTACGGCGCGTCCGCGCCGAAAAATAATGTGCATGTCACTTTCTCCCCGCCCGGCGTATTCGCCGAGCGGTTAGGAGCGACTGAAATCCACTGTTCTCTATTGAGATCAGTGGATTACCGTAATGACAGGGACTGATTGTGCTCCAACTGAAGCGCAAACCGGCGCGCAGTACGTCGCCCGGATCCGTGCCCAAATAAGCCGTGTGAACGATGGCCAAAGAGGACCTCTGTAACAAACAACAAATCGCTGCACAGTATGGTCTACATTTTAAAAAATTATTTCAAGATTTATTCCATAAAATAAATATATGAAATAAATTTTTAAAAACTTACGACATACAGTGCAGGCGATTTGTTTGTTACAGAGGATGTGGGTGAAGATGAGCCCTAGTGTATAGTATATTAAAGATCTGTTCAATTGAGCTTACCAGTATACCGTATACACTCGAGTATAAGCCGAGGCACCTACTTTTTGCCACAAAAAAACTGGGAAAACTTTAATTGACTCGTGTATAAGCCTAGGTGGAAATGCAGCAGCTAACTGGTGAAATTTAAAAAATAAAAAGGAGAAATACCATAAAATTACATAGGCAGTATAAGACATTTAATAATCCCCATAAGGCAGTCTATAGGCCCGGAATATTTCCTCCATAGAAAAGTATAGACAGTTAAATTCCCCCATAGGCAGAGTATAAATGTCCCCATAGGCAGTATATGTCCTTCTAGGTAGGGTATAGGCAGCTTATATGTCCCTAAAGGCAGGTTATAGTCCCTTCTATAGGGGTATATGCAGGTATATGTCCCTAAAGGCCAGTATAGGCAGGTATAGGTCCTTCTAGGGTAGGGTATAGGCAGGTATATGTCCCTAAAGGCAGTATAGGTCCTTCTAAGCTATGCATAGCAGGTATATTCCTAAAAGCAGGTATAGTCCTTCTAGCTGTGCATAGGCAGTGTATATGTCCCTAAAGGCAGTAAATGAGGCAGTATTAGGTCCTTCGTAGCTAGGGCATAGGCAGGTATATGTCCCAAAAGGCAGGTATAGGCAGGTAATAAAAAAAACAAGACAAAATACAAACACCTCTGCCCACCTCCGCACCTCCTCCTTGCTGTCCGGACCCTGTCTGCGGCTGCTCGCTCAACAGGAACGCACGACGCAGCGCGCTGAAACTGCTGCCTGTGCCGGAAACTTACGGACGTGCGGCCGCAATGTCCTGCTTGCGCCAGTCGCGGTAGTCCAACTGCGGAGCAAGGTTGAGCGCTCCACTTCTCTACTCCGCAGTGGTATCTTCTTCACCAGCATGGGCGCTCACGGAGGATTCGCATATAGGGTAAGAGATCGCGCGACCCGCACGGGCCACGGTATGTCCGTCACAGCCAGCTCAGCTCGGTATTCAGCATATACCCTTCCCTAAGGAGTCGCATGTACAGAAGTTTTCCTTGCCCGCGCACGGGCCATCCGCAGCGCCCCAAATAACCAAGAAAAAAAAAAAATAAAAAGCCGAGCGCCGACAATGTGACTCGAATATAAGCCATGGGGGGATTTTTTTTCAGCACTCTTTTTTTCTGTCTAATACTTGGAGTATAACGGTATATTTTGTATTAAAAGAGGACCCTGACAATGTCCTAGTTTATTTGTATTTTCCCGAAATAACAATTTTAGGGAGCATAATTTCCTAAAATTGTGTAATTCCACTGCTATACGTCCTGGAAAGGTTGTGGATACATTAACTAAAATCCTTCCTTTCATGTTAAAAGGCCATTGTTTTTTACTTTACCGCACCCAGATGCTGTCCAATTCAACCATCTATGTCAGGTTGTGTTGGCACATGCTCTCTTGACAAGAAAGAATGTAAAGCACGGTTGTCCAATTTTTCATGTGTTTCGCAGAGTAGAAACAGTGGTCCCTTTACCATTATGATACTTAATTCCTCCCGCCTTATTAACATGGAGATTGGTTAGCAAATTCAGAAGGTTGTATCGGCTTCGCCTGCTGCTATTGCCATCAGATTTAAGAAAAGCTACATATTGTATTAGTTTTATGTAATATATTACGTTTTTCATTTGTAAAGGTGGACCAAAGCAGACACAGCTGACTCTAGCGTACGGTGTCCTCTTTTGGAGTAGATATATGATCCAGACAAGAAGATGCTTCGATTGACACACAGTTTAGAGCCTTGTCCCCCTGATAATAAAACGGATGAGAGCTAGAAAAAACTTCCAGTAGCTTTGTAGCAATGTGCCGAAATGTCTGTCGCTTCCCACTGAGAAATGAGGATGATGGTAAACCTACTCTTGTTTTCTCTTTATTCTAACCACCAATCACAAAACGGGACTAATGAACTATACAAAAAAGTGGGTATAATACACAAACGATGTAAACACGCCAAACAAAATAACACACCCAAAACTATATGCCTAAACACAGGATTGAATTTTAATTGAAATATACACATAATCGATACATACTAAAAAACACCAAAAAAAAAAAACTAAGGCATTCACATGTCGAACTGATGGCATAACCACAAGGTAAGAATCCCAATATAAAACAGAGTAAACACAGAACCCCACCGACAAACCACAATAATGTTAAATCATATGCACAGAAATACCAACCCCAACAACAAATCCATAAGAAAATACGAAATTATATAAATTCGATTATACTGACATATAGTACTATGACATCATCGAAATAAATATAGAGAAAAGGGGATACAGACCAAATTGTGCCAGGAGACCGACCCAACGCACGTTTACACAAGTAAACTATCGTCAGGGAATAAAGAGGAAAGGAAGTGAGGTGTAAGATAAAGAAAATTATGGCCAGCAACGAAAAACCAATCATACGATATAAGGGGCAAATTGCCAATAACAAAATTGTGCAACAAGTGAATGAAATAAGGACCAACTAACCAAGGCCCATATATAGAACAGTAAAGGCAAAATGCCAGAAAACAAATGGCGACATGGAAAACAGCAACAACATAAGAGAAGGTGAAATGAAAATATATAGATAAAATAGAAATGACAAAAAAAATAAATGCCAAAGATCTAAAATGTGCAGTGAATAGAAAAAAGGTAGACAGAGCAGGTGAAAATCGGCACTCCGGAGAGGGCTAGGCATAGCGACACAGCTACCGGCCTGTAGCATGGGTGTGGTGTGACATCTACATCACATGCATTCAAACAGAAATTTATAGGAAAAAGTAGAGAGCAGGATGCCGAGCGTCATTACCTAGATACATTTAGCTCAGAAATTATAAATATAGAAAAAATTCCACGGCAACTCCAAACAGAATCCAAATGAATGGTAAGGTTTATTCCTCCATGCTCTTGAGCGCCGTTTCAGCTGCATGACAAAGGCGCCAAGGAGGGAGTTGAAACGTCGCTCGATGAGCATGGAGGAATAAACCAACTATTCATTTGACTTCTGTTAGGAGTGCTTGTGGATATTTTTTCTATTTTTTATAATACATACATACAGAAAAATGTCAGAGAGCAAAATAAATATAGTGTTAGGTTGTCACCGTGTCACCATTTTGTGATCTGTATCCCCTTTCTCTATTTATTTGATGATTGGTGCATAGTACAATATACAAGGTATCTCAATAGTATATGTATTAATTTATATGAATGGATGTTGGTGAATTGTTATTACTTGCAACTGATTACTCTTGATGTGTGATATTAGTTTATCTACTCGGTTTTTATATGTGATACTTTACCCCTGTGGGGTAGGCCTTCATTAACTCTCCCATCAACCGTTTTTTTTATTAGTGTTTTTTATTATTTCTCTATATGTGTATATTTCTTGAAATTCATCTTGGTTTATTACATAGTTTAGGGGTACTGGTGTTTTTTGTTTGGGTTTTTTTTCTTTTATTCTGTAAAGATAGTTTCAAGAAGAGAATTATGAAAACAAAGGACTTCCCTTATAATAAGCTTGGCTTTTTTATTTTTTATTTCTTTTACCCAGTGTGCAGCCGATCCCTCTCTCTTTCTGGGACCCAATAACAGAAGAGCTGCTGCAGCAAAATGCCTTGTATCGTAGTGAACTTCTAAGAAAGGTTCGAGAGCAAGTAATTGAGGCATCCACAACCTTCATGAACGTCTAAGCTGTGGGCAGGCCTAGTCAGTATCTTCCTGTATGGTGGAATGAGCAAACATGAAGAGACCTTTTACTAGTACAGCTAAACATTGACTAAGCCGTACAGATTACTATATTTATGAACGGATCCTCAACTTCTTTCTCTGGATGCTTACAAAATTATTTCTCAGCATAAAAGAAATGGTGGGAGAACATTTGTTGTCATTACCAGATGACGTCAAAAGTAAATGGAATCTGTCTTGCATCTATAAAAGACAAATGAGTCTAAAAGACGGATTGTGAAACTGAAATTAATACTGATGCTGTGGATGAGCCAATTGAAAGTCAAATATGTAGACCTCAAGATCTGCTCCTTGAAAATTTTAGATTTCCGCAAGTTGGTGACATCATGTCGAACAGCCAGTTGAGTGTTCTCTACCGACTCTCTCTATGTGCATGATGTATGATGAGAAGACATGGTAATATACTCTCTGCAAGCTAGGGAACAGGTCTCCGCTCACGTCTATTCTTTTTGGGCGTGGAAAAGAAGCTAATCGACTAATTTTTCACTGAGTAAGACCAAAGAAGGTAATTTAGCACAAGAGGAGTCAGCTCGGTATCCGTATAGACTGCTTCTTGGGAAGCAATGAATCAGGAATAGTAGATTCCTTTTAGAAGGACAAGATGGATTAGGCAAACCGTTTATAACACAATGATGGTCACCTTAGCTTATCGCAGAGGATGAAGAGCAACCACCATACCCAGACCATTGAGAAAAAGAATCTCTAAATGAGAATCATTTTTGTTCAACTCTTGATTCAAGACAGTCTGAGCAATCTTTAGGTCTAGAAACTGGGAACTTTCTGGACAAAACATACGAGGAGCCTTCAGGTCTACGCACTAGTCTTAACGAAGAAAACAGCTGTGGTAAAATTGGGGAAAGCCCTCAAAGCCCATATTCCAGTCTTCCAGTGGAAGACAAAGATGCCTGGGGGGCTGAACAGCAGGAATTTAAGGATGACCCACTTGTAAAATTGGCACAAGGAGTTAGATGAGCATGAAGGATTCTTTCCCCTTAGTACGAATGGGTATGATCACATGGGTGAAAGGTTTAAGTGTGCAAAAAGATGGCTCAAAGCCAGATGAGAAGTTTTGCTTATGGCCGCAACTCCTAGACGATAAAGTACTGTCCGTGGATTCCAAACAAAAAACCGTATAAATGCTTTCCGGCCTCCTAAAGCAAGGAACTAAAATGCAAGACCTGATGAGAAACCTAACAACTTGCTCCAAATCTTCTTTCTGATGGAAAGTGAAAATAGAACCGCTGTTATGTGAAGAAAGTGGAATATTGAGGAGGAATGTGTTGAAGATTAAGTGATGTATTGTGCTTTTTAATCATCTTTTTTAGCTTGCATCATTCTATACTTTTTTGTATAGATTTATTTTGCATGTAGTAAAAAAGATCCGACACAGTTTTCGTTTCTTCTGCCTTTCTAACGGTTATGCTTCCACTTTACATTCCAGTTATCTTTATTCTTTTTCTTTTTTTACATCCGAAATTTCCACTTACAAAATCATTTCAGCTTCTCTCCTCTATCCTATTACATATATATCACATAGCTCAGCTTCTCATTCTTCATATAACCCTATATATAACAGAGCTCAGCTCCTACTCGCCTCTATCATATAACCCTAATATATCACGAGAGCCCAGCTTCTCTCCGTCAATCCTATAACTAGTATATCACATAGCCCAGCTTCCGACATTCTGTCATATAACCCTATAATCACATCCCTCAATCTGCTCTCCTCTATCATATAAAACTCTATATATCACAGCTCAGCTTCTCTCCTCTATCAGTATAACACTATATATCACAGCTCAGATTCTCTCCTCTATTCATAGTATCTCTATATATCTCAAGACTCAGCTTCTTTCCACTATCATAAAAACCTATATATCACAGAGGCTCAGCTTCTCTCTCATCATATAACCCCTATATATCACGAGTCAGCTGCTCCACTCTATCATATAACCCTATAGATCACAGAGCTCAAGCTTCTCATTTCTGTCCATATAACCCTATATATAACAAGAGCTCAGCTGTACTCCTCCCCTATCATATAACACCTATATATCACAAGAGCAAAGCACCTCTCACTCCTATCATGATAACCCAAATATCACAGAGCTCAGCTTCTCTCCTCTCCATCATATAACCCTATATATCACTGAGCTCAGCTTCTCGTCCTCTATCATATAACGCCTATATATCACTGACTCAGCTCTCTAGTTCCTATCACTAGCTTTATATATCACAGAAGCTCCAGCTTCCTCTAGTCTATCGATATAACCTTAAATATCACAGAGCTCAGGTTCTGTCGTTCTATCATAAACCTTATATATCACAGAGCTCACTTCTCTCCTCTATCATATTACCTTATATATCCCAGAGCTCAGCTTCTCTCTTCTATAATATAGCTTTATATATCACAGAGCTCAGCTTCTCTCCTCTATCATATAACCCTATATATCACATATCTCTGCTTCTCTCCCTCTATCACACCCTGGTCTCAGATAGGGAAGCATAAACAACCTGACGGGTTCTCTTTAATCAGCCCAGCTTTATTACTGTTAGGTGACCATCGAGCTCTAGCTTTGGTGTAAATGAAATAAACATTCTTGCTTGGAGTCCGACCTCTTCTCATGCATTAAATTAAATAATGCACTTTTTCAGTCAGAATTTGATGCCAAGTACGGGTAGTGCATACCTGTACGCTTTACGAGTCCTCTCTACTAAGTGACACTTAAGGTTTTTCATGTAAATTTGACAGGGTTCCTAGAAATATGTTTGGCATTGCCCAATAAATGACCCCGTGCACAATTAGCCAGTCGTAAGTTAAGTGTTAGCTTAAATGTCCTGTTTTATGTCAAAGTCTTCTTCACTTAGTGCAGACAAACAATGAAGGCTTTACATAAAAGAAAAAAAAATGTACACCTATGATTTTTCCCAGAGAACAGGACTGGGTATGTGTCTTTTGTGGGCTTGCAATGTGTCTAAGTCTGCAGATAAGGGAGGTAGGAGAAACCACAAAATCTCTGCATTGTAGAACCCCCAAGCTAGGCCAACCACAATTGGTGCATTATTTCTGCTTTTAAGTGAGCTTGTCAGCTTATTTATGCTGCCCTTTCTGAAAGCAGCAAACGTTAGAGTGAGAGAGCTTGGTCGAGCTGTGTGATATATAGGTTTATATGAATTGGTGCCTTATTACTTTTTTTTTTTTTTTTTTAAATCCCCTGAAGGGAGAACTGTTGTAATTTTTTATTTTTTTTTAACACTTAGTAATGTATTAGCATATTCATATATGCTAATACATTATAATCTGTGTCACTTTGATAGCACACAGTCTAGGTAGGTCACTGGCTTGTTACACAGACAGCCCTGGGGCTACTCTAGGTCCCCAGGGCTGACTGTGCAGCCGGGCCCCGGGCTCTGTCGGGTGACCAGGCGTTCTGATCACCCGACAGAGCAGGGAAACCCTTTGATTGCACTGCGGTGAGGATCCGCCGCAATCAGAGGGTTAAAGCACCAGAATGCGGAGGTTTCCGCCGCTCCCCGGTGCTCGTAGGAGATGCTCTGGGATCAGGGCTGTGTAGTACAGCCCGCTCCCAGCGCAGCTGCGGCGCCCGGAGCCGCAAACTCCGGTATCTGCAGCGACGCCAAAAGACGTCGCTGCAGACAAACGAACCGCACCAGCCGACGTCAAAAGACGGTGGGCGGTCGTTAAGGAGTTAAGGGGATTTTCTCACTACAATGATTAGCTTTCAACATGTAGGGAACACTAAAGGAGGACGTTTTCCAAATAAATTGCTTTGTGAATTTTTATTTTTATTGAGGAGCTACAAATGCTTTTATCACCTTCTGAGGGCTTTCTGGTTTCTCTATTGATCGACCTGTATGTTTGTTCTCCCCTGCTGTTTGCCTTATCTGATAGTAGGGAGTGATGTCATCACACAGAACTGCTGTGGCACATAACTGCTGGCAGCCTGAGAGCTTGTGTGTTCTCTGATCTTTCAGACAAAAGACACTAATTACTACTGTTTACTTTAACTCTCAAGCTTCTCTGGACCTGACAGCAGGAGATTATTTATCTAATTAGCGGGAGCGCATATGCTAATTACAGACAGCTTGACCAGGAAGTGACAAGATTCATGAATGAAATAATGCTGCTTTGCTCCATGAAACATTGAGATTAGACAACCCCTTTAAGTAAAGGAGTTTATTGATTATAGAATAGTGTGAGAAAATTCCTCAATTGACATAGCTCTCCAATATATTCCATGAGGGATACAAAAGCTTTTATGAAAATCCAGTTACAGAGAGATGTTTCAGCCAATGCTTGCTTTCAAGTCACATCTGTAGAAGTTGGGAGGAAAATATCCAGAGTGGTGAGCGCAGGTACAGCAGGAGAGTGTGCTCTCCTCCACCGACTTGATCACAGTGCTGTTTTTGTGCTTGCCACTCTGGATGTTTTCCTCCCAACTTCTACAGATGTGATTTGAAGAAGGTGCACATTGGCCGAAACGTCTCTCCGTTATCTGGATTTTCATGAAAGCTTTTTTTCATAAATGTTTTGTTTACCTCATATATAGAGCTATGTCAACTGAAACATTTTCTTACATGAATTTGTAATCAATAGACTTTGCACTAATTCCTTTACTTAAAGAGAACCTGTCACATAGGTTATGCCACTCTTGCCGAGGACAGCACAAGCTAGTGTCAGACCTGCTGTTCCCAGCACTGTGCCCCTTGTTCTGTAAGATGCTGTAGTTTTAGAGTATTTAGTGCTCAAATCTTATTCATGAGCAGGTGTTAGCCCCGCCCACTAAAGGCTAGCCCCGCCCACCTGGCAGTTATTCACATGTTTCTACCTTTTCAGTTGAGGTGGGCGGGGTATGAAAAAACGGACTCTTTTCATGACTCTGGCTGAAAACTGCAGATTTGAGCATTAAATACTCAAAAACTCCAGCATCTTACAGAATAAGGGACACAGCGCTGGAAACAGCAGGTCTGTCACTAGCTTGTGCTGCCCTCAGCAAGGGGGGCATAACCTATGTGACAGGTTCTCTTTAAGGAGTTCCGTGGATCTTCTCGGAGTCCTCTCAGGCTTTACACTGTACTCAGAAATCATGCACCAAATCATATAGACCAATAGAGAACAGCTCCGCTTCTATAATTTTATTTTATCCTGCTCTCCCTCCAGGTTTGTGTTAAAGGACAATCTTGCTACTAATTGAACCATGTTAAGGGGGTGGTAGCAGGCTCTTCTGAAAAATGTCCTCACTAAGGAGAGACTTGCAATAGGTTGTAGACGTCCAGGCAAAGATGGAACAGGAAGATAGAATTTGATGGACCATTGTTTTTCGTCACTGTTGATAAGACATCTGGCTGCGATTGACACCTTGATGTGGAGATGGGAAATTGAAAAACAAAAATAGTTTAACTTGAGAGGTAAGTGATCAGCCACTACGTGGTCATAATGGGACTGTAGCTGTGTGATCAAATTGATAGCACTGCACTTTTTGGCTATATCTGTCCTTTGGTCAAAGAGGCTCTTCACACCTTGTATTGTCCGTGCGTCCTACCATTTTGTATGCAGTACAATTGTGTGTTTTTGCCTGTGCAAGTTTTGGTACCGAGGACGTGGCCTGTGGTTGTTTCACTTAGAATTAATATTGCAATGTGTGCTATGTGTTTATTAACCTAGGTGTATTTTGTCGACGTCCTAAGTAAAGACCTAAATCTCTTTCCTAACAATATGAGGTTTTGTTCACACTTAGGTTCTTCTCCATCAGGTTTCTGTTGCTCTATGGGGGTCAGAATACTAGTAACAATAAAAAGGAAATCCCAGCAAACCCATTCTGATGCTATAAACACATGACCCACAATGCCAGTGTGAACAGAACCGTAAATGTGTAACATTTTGCTTGGTCCTTGATCTCATTTGCTTGTGCTTCTGTATTATCTAGATCTTCTTGAGAAGTATCCAGAAGAGGAGGCTAAAAGTTGCACAATATCCAATGCTAAGGAAGTAGCACAGGATTTTCAAGACGGCAGAGCTCCGACTATTGCTCAGCTGCTGCAGGAGAAAACCTTGTATTCATTTTCTGAGTGGCCTAAGGTGTTAAAAGCAATTCTCCATTTTTATTGTCTTAGTTGTTTTTAGGTTGACTATGTAACCCAGTAGACAACCGAGATATTTACATTCTTTTTGTTCGTGATCAGTGCTTACGTTGGCTTTGCAGATGCCTTTTAGGGCTTCTGTCAGTTTTGATAGCAAGAATCGTGCAGCATGCAACATTGCCACCAGAACTATAGCTCCGAGTGTGGCCTCAGGCTAATCTGATGATCCTAACAGCTCATTTGAGATCTGGCAGCATCATGGCCATTAGACTGTGAACGTGTCAATTATTATATGAAAAGTGTATGGCAATAACAGTTGCCTAATATTACTGCAGGGCATGTTCTCATTAACAAGAAGAATGATTTAATAACAACCAACAAGACGTTAGGGCCGTTTAGAAACTCCAACATTTGTCGTCTTGTTTGCTGGTGGGTTATTTGCAGCCACCTCTGTGTATAAACTGCAAACTCAGGTTATCCTGAAGCAGTCTAGGCCTGCTAGTAAATCTGTGGACACCCACAAGCAAAAGTGGTGGTTCTGTTAACATTATATGAAGGAATTGATATTCTGATGAATAGAAGAAGAACCACAATTTAATGTCCTCCCTCTTCTGTAGGATCGAGTGATCATTAACCGGATAGACAATATTTGCCATTCGGTACTAAAGGGGAAATGGCCATCCTCCAGCCAACAGTTTGAAGCACAGTGCATGGTACCATCGGTATTAAATAGCAATCTGTGTCCAAGGAGCAGCTACAGCACTGCAGAAGCACAAAACTCAACATATAGCAATGGCTCTCCTGGGTCACATGTTCAGAAGGTAAGCTTTACATATGTGTAATAGAACCTGTACCAGCAAGTGTTAAAGGGTTGTGCCATAAAGGTCCCTGCATATGTCAAAAGAAGGGGCCCTTAAAAGTCTTAAAGAGAACCTGTCACATAGTTTATATAAACCTATTACTTTGAGTAGGTAGAAACATGTGAATAACTGCCAGGTAGGCGGGGCTAGCCTTTGGTGGGTGGGGCTAATACCTACTCATTAATACGTTTTGAGGGGGAAATGCTCTAAAACTGCTGCATCTTACAGAATAAGGGACACAGCGCTGGAAACAGCAGGTCTGACACTAGCTTGTGCTGCCCTCAGCCGGAGGGGCATAACCTATGTGACAGGTTCCCTTTAAGTGTAGAACAAAGAGGAGGTTGTGCTTTTAGGGCACTCACTGTTCATTTCGGTGGGAGTTCGGAATACAGCCAATACATCACTGGGCTATACTAAGGGATCCAACAGAACATAATGGGCTGTGCAGGCAGGACCTCCTCTCCATTTAGCAAGTATATGCAGATCCTGCTTCAACCTGCTCTAGCTCAGGCTAGATTGTATGGCAGCTCTCTGTGTACTCATTCTGCCACCAGGGGGTAAGAAGAACTGGCCTTTTCTATATGCCCAAGTAGAGTTCGGGAAAAGCAGTAAGGGGGTAAAAGAGATTGTCCCACATGTAAATGATAATTTACTTAGATCATAAAAAACATAAGATTACAAATAAAGTCATTAAAAACACTCCTAGGTCTAGGTATTGCCGTTTTAACACGTGTTGTGATGCCTCCTTGTATACCTTTAATTTCCGATCAGAAAGTCCACCTAATATGTCCAGTCTTGGTGGTCACACATGCCCAGTAGCTCAGTCGCATCACCTGCATCCTTCTCTACATGTGCAGTAGATTGATTCCTGCTTTTAAGACTTGACCAACAAACATTATTTTTCTTATGGGTATACAACAACCATTAGGCGGACCTTCTGATAGGGAGTCAAGAGAACATATCTAGTTGCAGGATTTTCTTTTTTCCTAGTGACTGCCATTGAAAACATGTTTTCTCAGATCTAGTAGTACATGGTACCTGAATGACTACCTATTTTTATGCATATATAAGATACAGGTGTATATGATAGAAGAGTAACCCACTAGTGGCTCTAGACTACTATGCTGTACTAGTATCGTACAGGTTCAGCTGGGGAAAAGTAAAACACGTATGTCCCATAGGAGTCAGATTACATGTTGCTAATTTTGCAGTTTGATTAACATTGATAATTTTTAGAATTGTGTGCCTCAATGTATGTATTTGTAAAAAAACAAACCTCTTTTATTTGGTTAAAGGAAACCTTCAATGCATTTTCAAACGATGAACGAAAGCATAGAAGACCGTTTGAGTTTGAGAGTGAGAGGGCCGATGCCAAGCCTCGAGGTATGCAGCATCTCAGTACTCCACTTGGGAGAACCAGTGCAGCATTGAATGGATGGAGAGAGACCGCCATGGAACTTTGTAGAGAGCAGGCTGCAGGAGGCAGCTCTTCCTAGTCCATCAATAGCAGCACACCCAAGATGGCAGCCATGACTGGCTTGCAGAGTTCTTTGGGAATGGACTTGTCAGGAATGTTGCAGGCTGGACTCATCCATCCTGTGACAGGACAGATTGTTAATGGCAACTTAAGGAGAGATGAGTCTTCCCTCAGAAGGAGAAGGGGAAGAAGAAAAAATGTGGAGGGGATGGATCTGGTGTTTCTGAAAGACAGAGGGATGCATGCAGGAATTGTGGTAAGAGGACACTGCAGTCATAACAGGCAGATGAATTATGTACATATTATCAATTGGACTTGTTAGCTAGAATTAAAAGCTACATGAGCTGTGATTTTGGATAGATTAATTTACTTGTAGGTTGTACACACAGTAAACGTCACTCTAGGGCAGAGTAGAAGAGGTATGGAATTACTGCTACCTTTATCTCCTTCCTGCTGAGAGAGATAGAGAGGGACATAGAAAAATGTAGCTCAATTAAAGGGAATGTGTCATCAAAAAATGAGTCATTGTTTAAGTCCCATTTTTATGTTAAACACATTTTTTTAGGAATTTTTTTATTTTTCATATCACTTTCAATATTTTTTAATAATTCTTATGTCTTGCTGTTTTCACTTTGGCCACTAGGCCTTGTTTGCACAGCTTTAACAGCACTCAGAGAGATGCTTTACAGTAGCTTCATGCACATAGGAGACATGCTCTGTGACCTGGGAAGAAATCGGTGTGCAGGGAGGTGAAAGGGTGAACTGTGACTATCTCCTCTTGTGACTGGTAGATCCTGTGTTATCTATTCACACTGGTGTCTCTTTTCTGTTTGACCCTCTTTGTGCTGATAATGAGCAGACAACTGAGAATCTTTCTGTACAGAACAGGAAGTGTCAGACTGTTATTAGGCCTAGTTGCCAAAGTGAAAACTGCAGGACTTAAGAATTGTTTAAAAATATTGAAAGTGACATGGAAAATTTAAAATGTGAGTTGAACAATACGTCATTTTTGATGACACATTCCCTTTAACATCAGCATCTTGCCTAACAGGGAGTTACTAGCTGCCTGTCTGTAGAGAGAACATCAAAGCTAATTAAAGTCCTGTGATTACAGCAGCCTCTGCAGTGAGAGGGAAAGAGGGAGAGTGTCTATTGTAATGTAAGCTAGTAAAAACCGTGACCATGACTGGACATCTACTATACCTTGGCAGACACTTGGGGAAAAAGAGCTTTAAAGCAAAAGGTGCCACATACTACACATGAGGATCTAAGCATATTCAAGAGTATCTAGGAAAATGGTCATGAAACATTAAATGATAAGGGCCACACAAGAAAGCTATGGAGTCCGCAGGAAAGTTGTTTGTTAAAACTGTATGCCAATTGTAGTTTATCTTAAAGGGATTTTCAGGCACAGCCAGCTTCAGCTTCTCACTTTCTTGTCTGATGGTGTGTGGTTCTTTAAGAAAGTTTGAGATGCATAGATGAAAAGAGATAACATTACAAAATAGAAAAGTTATGATTTGTTATCCAGGCTTTGTATACATACAAAACACAAAAGAACGGTGGGTGGTTCTGTAGCAGTGATTACCATATCGGCTCTGCTATTCCTAGAGACATAAGTACAGGATATTTGATCTGAAAGTAAACAATGCTACTGACCTCCCAGGAGTAAAAACAAGTGTTTTTCAAAGGTAAACAATTAAACAAATCTAATCTTGTTAGAGATAAAGGGTGACCTGTTTGAATGCTGGCATTGACAGGCCAGTTCTAAATAGCTTTAAGGCAGTATAGTATGAAGCTGTTCTGCAGGTCATATATACAGGCGCAGTCTAGTGCCAATAGGACAAGTCTGGCTCAGGCACCACCTTTACCCTGGTCTGGCTGTTCTTCTGCAGGTCATACATACAGATGCAGTGTAGTGCCAATATGACAAGTCTGGCTCAGGCAGAACCTTTACCCTGGTCTGGCTGTTCTTCTGCAGGTCATACATACAGGGCAGTGTAGAGCCAATACCACAAGTCTGGCTCAGGCACCACCTTTACCCTGGTCTGGCTGTTCTTCTGCAGGTCATACATAGAGGGCAGTGTAGAGCTAATACCACAAGTCTGGCTCAGGCACCACCTTTACCATTCTCTGGCTGTTCTTCTGCAGGTCATACATACAGGGCAGTGTAGAGCCAATACCACAAGTCTGGCTCAGGCACCACCTTTACCCTGGTCTGGCTGTTCTTCTGCAGGTCATACATAGAGGGCAGTGTAGAGCCAATACCACAAGTCTGGCTCAGGCACCACGTTTACCCTGGTCTGGCTGTTCTTCTGCAGGTCATACATACAGGGCAGTGTAGAGCCAATACCACAAGTCTGGCTCAGGCACCACCTTTACCCTGGTCTGGCTGTTCTTCTGCAGGACATACATACAGGGCAGTGTAGAGCCAATACCACTAGTCTGGCTCAGGCACCAACTTTACCCTGATCTGGCTGTTCTAAATGTTCTGCGTCCAGGTTTGGTGTCAAAGAATCATAATTGTGTCTAATCCTATGAATGTGGTGTGACGTCCCCAGAACGCCTTAAATCTTTGGCGGATTAAAAAGTGTCTTTGGCACATTAGAAAGGCACTTATCGCGCCAAAGTTTGGAGTGTGCCTGTTCATACATTCTTTTTGGCTCAAAGTACACCAGAAAACTGGCACAGTCGTGTTCATACATGTCACTCAAAGTCTCTTCTCCGTCCGACCATGGTGATGTCACATTCTGCTCTCTGTCTAATCACGAAGGGAGAGCTGGACAGTAACCAGAGAAACATCTCTCTTATTTCCTGACCACTGTAATATCAAAAGAGCAATGTATTTAGAAAAAGTCTTCAATTGCCTGTCCCTACATATTGAAAGATAATCTTTGTAGTGAGAGAACCCCTTTAAGGATGTTTTCTGGAACTATGATATTAATGGCCTATCATTACCAAAGGTTAATAATACCATATTGATAGGGTTCCAGCTCACAACCCACCCACTGATCAGCTGAACCTCAGTGATCTGATATTATTTTCCTATACTAAAGGTAGACGAGTAATATCAAAGTCCCAGAGAACCTTTTCAGTATTTCTTTTGAATAACATTATATTTAACCAAGAAGCCCTAGCCTGGGATCTCGGTAGCATATTTTGTCAGCTAGAGAGCCACCTATCACAATCCACTTTTTGGTGGTTATTAGTGGGCTGTAGGGTATGTTATTAATGTGCATCCCAATGAGGGTTACACTTGTTGAACATTCACATGCTCTCTCATTTCTTTATACAGGGACTACGTGAGGAATCCTCTCCGCTAAGCTCAGCACATGCCGAAGGCTCCGTCAGTTCTCCTTCACATTCTTCAGCTACAGCCACTAAGACACAAGCTGAGAAAGTGATTCCTAACAAAAGCCTCCTGGAGTGGCTGCGCCAGCAGTCGGACTGCACAATAGACATCCCAACATACGCAGGTGTAAGTAGATAACCTTTATCATTGTTAGGGGCATTTGTGGAGTCATTACATCATTTTAATTTTTTTTGTATCCAAACTTATAGGGGTTTTGCCATGAAAGACCTTTATTACCTATCTACAGGGACCTTGTATCCAGAATGGCTTTGAATGGAGCAGCGGAGGAACATGCACAATGCTGCTCCATTCACATTCTGTGGGAGCAATGGAGATAGCCGAGTTCAGCACTAGAGTTGATTAGTGTCTTCCGTGGCACAGCTTGCTTAACCCCTTAACGACCTTGGACGTATCCATACGTCCAGGTCGTTTTGGGGGTTCCTGCCCCTGGACGTATGCATACGTCCTGAGGATCGCGCAAACTCTAAAGCAGAGATCGCGCGATCGGCGCGGGGTGTCAGCTGTATATTACAGCTGACATCCCGCTGCGTCAGGCCCGACCCGAGACCGCTACGGGGGGGGGGGGGGGGGGGATAACCCCGTAATTATCGCGACCATCGGGTCGCAATAACTAAGAGAGACGCAGGAGGAGATCGCTTCTCCTGCGTCTCTGTCGGCGATAGCAGTGCGGCTGCTGTGTGCTGACAGACAGCACTGAAGGCATAGAATGCCTTCCGGGTTGTCTGTGACGTCATGATTCCCGGCCGTGCCCTGTGGGCATGGCCCGGCCTCGTGACTGACAGTTGTCATAGGAACCAGTACAGAGCCACAAGCTATGCACTGATTCTTATTGAATGAGGGATCTGAAGATCTCTCATTCAAATCCCCTATGGGGAAAAGTAAAAAAAAAAAAAAAAATGTGAAAAAGTAAAAAACATACACTGCCCTTTTCCCCTTTACAAACGCCAATCGGCCCAAAAAAGATCAAAAATAAATAAAGTATCCATATTTGGTATTGCCGCGTGCGTAACGATCTGCCCTATAAATCTGTCATGTTAATTTACCCATACGGTGAACGCCGTAAAAATAAAACAATCACTGAATTAAGATTATTGTTCATCCCGCAGCACATAAAATGGAATAAAAGTGATCAAAAACTCCTATAAATGCCAACGTTGTACCAATTAAAACGTCAGTTCATCCCGCAAAAAAAAAAGTCCTAACACAGCTCTGTATACGGAAAAATAAAAAAGTTATGGCTCTCAGAAGATAGTGATGCATAAATATTCTTTTACACAAAAAACACTTTTTTTTTCTTTTTTTTTTTTAAAGTGCTTCAACATAAAAAAAACTATATAAATTAGGTATCGCCGTAATCGTATCGACCCACAGAGTAAAACTAACTTATTATGGATACGGCACAGTGAGCGCTGTTAAAATAAAAAATAAAAAAACACTACTAGGATTGCAGTATTTTCTTCACTCTGCCTTCCAAAAAACGGATTTAAAACTGATCAAAAAGTCTTGTCCCCCCAAAAATGATACCAATAAAAATGTCAACTCATCCCGCAAAAAACAAGCCTGTATACAGCTCTGTACACAGAAAAATAAAAAAGTTATGGCTCTCAGACTATGGCGATGCAAAAATGTGTTTTCCTGTTTGAATAAAAGTGTTTTTTATTGTGTAAAAGCAGTAAAAAATAAAAAAAAATACAAATTGGGTATTGCTGTAATCGTATCGACCTGCTGAGTAAAGCTAGCATGTCATATCTAACACCAAGTGACCGCTATAAAAATAAAAATAAAAAACACTACCAGGATTGCTGTATTTTGTTCAAAACCTCACAAAAACCTTAATAAAAAGTGATCAAAGCGTCATATGTCCCCCATAATGGTACCAATAAAAGCATCAATTCACCCCGCAAAAAACAAGGCCCTACACAACTTTGCACACAGCAAAATAAAAAAGTTATGGCTGTCAGAATAGGACAACATAAAAACGCAATTTTTTATAGACCTATTTCTATAGTGTAAAAGTAATAAAGCATAAAAAACTATATAACACTTATACCATTGTAATTGTACCGACCCCCATAGTAAAGTTATCACATCAATTACACTGCACGGCGAACGCTGTAAAATTGAAGCCCAAAAAACAATGGTGGAACTGCGTTTTTTCCCCCCCCATTTTCATGGCCCAATGCTAAAAAAACCATGGAACACCTGTGTGCCCAAAATACACAATACAGCCCTATATGAGATCCATGAGGGGTGTTGAATCTAAAATGGGGCGACTTCTGGAATGTTTCATCTGTTCTGGTACTTTGGGAGCTTTGTAACTGAGACATAGCACCCACCAAAATCTGCGTTCCTAAAGCCAAATAGCGATTCCTCCCTTGTAGGCCCTGCCACGTGCCCAAACAGCAGTTTACACCCACATGTAGTGTATTGCCGAACTTGGAAGAAATTGCATAACAAGATTTGGGGTTCTTTTTCCAGGATTCCTTGTAAATATGAAACCTTTTATGCTAATATTGCAGATTATTGGAAAAAAAATTTTTTTTAATTTTCACAGCCTAATGCTAAAAAAAAAATTGTGAATCACCTGTGGGGGTCGATATACTCACTACACACCTGTATATATACCTTAAGGGGTGTAGTTTCCAATATGGGGGGTCTTTTTAGGGGGTGTTTATAAGTTTAGTAGCACCTTAGGGCCTCCTCAAACTGAAATGGCGCCTAAATAAAATTGTATTGAAATGAGACCCAGAGTCCAGTAGGTGCTACCCTCCTATTCTGGGGCTTACAGTTGAGCCAAATAGTGCACTAGGGCCACATATGGGATATTTCTAAAAACGGCAGACCTGGGGGAAATGATATTATGTTGCATTTACCTAGTCACATTTACCAGTGAATAATGGATAAATATTGAAAATCTGCAAAAATAGTGACATTTTGAAATTTCACCTCCACTTTGCTTTAATTTCTGTGAAATACCTAAAGGGTTATCAAACTTCCTAAACAGTGTTGTAAATACATTAAGGGGTCTAGTTTCTCAGATGGTGTCACTTATGGCGGTATCTAACATGCAGGCCCCTCAAAGCCACTCTAGAACTGGAGTGGTCCCTTAAAAAATGTATATTGCAAATTCTCTTGAAAATGTGAGAAATTACTACTAAATTTCTAAGCCCTCTAATGTCATAAAAAAAAGGACATTTAAAAAATGATGCCAAACTTAGAGTGACATATGGTAGATGCTAGTTATAAACTATTTTGTGGTGAATAATTATCTGTCTTGCACGCAGAAATTTTGGAACTTTCAAAATCACAGATTTTTCAACATTCATGAAATTTTGATATTTTTCACAAACAAACAAGGATTGTATGGATAAAATTTTCTTACTAACTTAAAGCACAATGTGTCACGAGAAAACAGTCTCTGAATCACATGGATAGGTAAAAGCGTCAAAAAGTTATTCTCACATAAATTGACACATGTCAGATTTCAAAAATAGGGCTGTGTCAGGAAGGTCAAAACAGTATGGGTCCTTAAGGGGTTAAAGGAGTTTTATTGTTTGAACTGTTCAGGCTCCTCAGCTAATTCTCTCACATTGAGTTTGAAATCCAGGGGCGTGTCTCTCCTCCCAGGAGGCGTGTCTCCCCTCACTGAAGAACTGTGACATCATCATTTTGTATGAAGCAGGGGATGCAGAAGGTTGTCTGGATATAACCGCTCTGAAGCTCCTGCATGCTTATGTCTGCAGCCTTCAGGCTCCACAGGCTCCCTGCTGTGCTATATGCAGTTATACACACAGATGAGACATGTGAGATATGCACACTGCCTCCCTTCCCCTGTGTTACCAGGCTGCAGTCTGTGTTACTGTTTTATATGGAGCAATACACACTGCCCTCCCCCCTCCTCTGATCCCCCTGTTAACAGGCAGGAGTGTTATATGAGTGGATCTGTGACTTAAAGGGGTTTTGCCACCATGTAATGTCGACGTGGGATGCTTAGAAATCATAAGCTAGGCACTTTCCTAAATGCATGTCATTTAAAAAAGTGTAAAAAAGAAAGCAGCTATCACCCAAGTAAAGATGTCAACTCTATCACTCAACGTTCACTGACAGCAAGCACCTGTTATATCTCTTAGTTTACACACAAATGACACTGAAAGCCTTTTACTTCTGTTCTAGTGGTGTTCACCCAAATTGTACTGACAGCAGGCAGAGATCTTTACTCAACTACAAGGACAAATGTCAGCTTCAAGTATAGATCTCTGCTTGCTGTCAGTGACATGTGAGTGAAAACAATGGGGGGAGAAGCAGGGCTGTGGAGTCGGAGTCGGTGCCTATTTTGCAGGAGTCGAGTCGTCATAAAACTGACCGACTCCCAAAATATATAATTAGTTGGTACAGTTCGTTCGATGCAGTGCAAAGAGCAAAAGGAATTGGGTCCGGCCAGTGCTACTGCTCCCATATCGTCAGCCTTATCACATGAGGAGTGTAATTGATTACATGGAGCAGGCAAAGCGCTGCCCCAGCGGAAAAGATTCCGCTCCCTTGACAAACCGATTTCAGCAAAATTTTTCACCTGCTTTCAAAGAAGTAGAAGAGTCCAACCATTCATCTAAACTGACTGTGGCTGAGACAATTCCTTTATACCCTGACATTGTTAGAGATGTTGCCCCTGTGGTTACCGCTTTGCCCCCAACCCAAGTTAGTGTAGAGAGGCTGATCTCTAGCCTAGAAATAATGAGATCAGATGTGAGGTGTATGCAGGATCTGATAGAGGCAATATTATTTCTCAGAACAAATTCAGAGACTCCACAAATGTTCCTGCAGTGTTTTGCATATTTACAATTTTTTGTGTTCTAAAGTCATAGCCAATAAATATATTTTACACTGACAAGCAAAATGGTAACATTGTTTTGAACTTGTCACTTTCAGGCTCTATATCTCACCATCCAATACAGCTTTGTACATGAGGCTACTGTAATTTTATATACAGTCATCTTACTTATCTTAAACTAAATTTGACTTGCAAGTATTTAGCATCTGCTTAGTTCTGCAGATTCTTTCCTGTAACTGCTTTGTTACTGTTTTGCTCCTAAAAATCAAAATGTAAATTTTTATTATTTTGTTAGTATTTGGGAAATCCACCTTTTGGTTTTCAATACTGCCTGAGTCCTTCTGGGCTCTGGATCAGATTCAAGCATATCTTGACCAATCTCTGATTCCAGACCTCTTCTACACATTCATAAGGTGATAAACAGTCTAATGTTATCAATTTACTACAGTAAAGTTATCACTTAAACATGCGCCATGTATGAGGGAGTCGGAGGTTTGGGAAATTGAGGAGTCGGAGTCGGGGATTTGGCTTGCTGACTCCACAGCCCTGGGGAGAAGCAATCAGCTTTGAGAGAAGAGCTTGCTCAACCTATGACTAACTAGGGCTGGTAGTGCAGCGGTAGAGAATTGCTCTTACAAAGAAGGGGTTTGGAGTTCTAGCCCCTCACAGAGTATTCCCCCCTATATTCTACATATATGTAGAGAGACCTAAAATATATGTCAATCTCTATAATGATACATATACACATACATAGCTCCCCTATATCATGTCTCATCCCCCAGAGTATACGCATTGTATCACGTATGTCGGAAGTGTTTGGTGTGACTACTGCGAGGATGGGACACTATATAGGAGAGCTTTGTGTGTGTATATTAATAAAATTATAGATGTCTACACATATATTTTCATATCTTTTACATATGTGTACAATTTATAAAAGAAAAAAAAAACTACTGATGGGGCTTGAACTCCTAACCTCTCTCTTGCAGAGTGGATCAGCTAAGCATTGCACTACATATACAGCTTGTACAAGTACCGTGTTGAATCCTTATGTTATACACTACAGATGATGACGTCATAAGGAGGCGGGGCTTGCATTAGATCTGAGGAACACAACCCTCTCTTTTCAAAAAAGCAGCTTAAGGACTGGACCCGTGAGGAGGTGAATCAACCTCTTGGCAAAAGCCCTTTAAACAGGCAGTAATTGCCCAGATCATTCACCCCATAGCTGGGGAGATGAGCATAGAGCCAGCAAACCTTGGTTTCACTATCGATTTTAACAGCTCAGAGGGGAGTAAACACAGAGTGTGCAGGCAGCCAATCACAGTACAGGGAGCGTGGTCGGGGAATTTCCTGTCTAGGGGCGTATCCCAACAGGCTGAATGAAATGTCAGCCAATCACAGTGCAGGTGTGTTTAGGTGGGCGAGAAACGTCCGGGGGGCGTGTCCGACCAGCGACAGCAGAAATAGAACACAGATTTACAGAAAAGCTCATATCTGCTAATCCAAGTGACTGAGGTAATGCAGCCCAATTACAAAAGTGCTTATTTTTACTGTCCCCATAATCTCAGACATGATCTTTGTAACGATAAAACCCCTTTAAGCACTAGCTTTTGGGTTAGCTTCTCTATCACACTTTGGAGAAAACACTGAACAAGAAATTGGTAAATGGGTTCATACAAAGAACCATTTTTAATGTTTGAGCACCAGACAGTGAGAGTGTGGGCAACATGTCAGAAAAAAGGCACCGCCATGGCCGTTTTAAGGCGCATTAAAGAAGTGTATAGTGCGCCCGAATGTATGAACCTGTCATAAATTTGGCATGTGGTATACCTTGCATAGCATGTCTTAGGCGCATTATTTAGGTGCATTCAAATGTGTGCTGCCTGGCGCACACTGCGTCTAATTTTGGTGTACGACTGTTCATACATATATAGAATAGGGCTATGACCGTTTTTCGGTGTAAAATACACCAAAAAAATGGTGAGTCCCAATTCTGACATGTCGCCCATAATGCTCAATATTACACAGGAGATATATATTTTGGGAAACATCAATGTACACTTGCCATTAGGGTGCCAGCACTAATTGAGCTGTGGCAACGTGAGTACGGACACACTCTATTCACAAGAGGAATTTTAGGGCCCAGGCTGTGTATTTATTCATTTCCAGGTGAAATAGCAGATCTCTAAGAAAAGATGCTTGGTGTTTGGTTAAACATTGCACATCTTTTCTCGGCTTATTTTATAGCATAACTCCCAATATTTTACAGAGTTTTTCAGATAAACCGAAACCAAGGCGTCAGCGGTGCAAAGACCCAAGTAAAGTGGATGTTGGCATTTTCACCGGTGAAGAGAGGATCTCGGTTGCAAACAAAGACACAGGACAAAGGGTATGAAAGTATCAAAACATCTTACATTTGTAAATCACATCTTGTGTTTATTAAGTAAATTACTTAGTCTGGAGGTTCAGGCACACAGCAATGTTACCCCCCTGTTTTGTATGAAGCAATGACAGGGATTCAACAGGGGTACATGAAGCTTCTGGCAGACCTCCAAATGCCTCTGTCAGAACACAAATTGTAATATATGTGACTCCATAGGTAGGGTTGTATTTTTTCCTAGAAGCATTGTTTATAGGATAGAATATCTGTAAATGTAAAGCACCTCACATAGCCTGGAAGCCTCATTAAAGGGGTTTTGCCAGGAGGAGCCTTATCTGCTAAGAAGCTAATGTAAACAAATCACACAGCCAGAGCACCAGCTGCATTAGGGATCGTGTGACATGTTCACTGAAATAATCAAACTGCAACTTGTGGATTCTGTATAGAAAAGACAACAGTTTTTCTCCTCAGCAGCTTGAAAGCTCCTTCATGTTCTCTGTCATCAGATAAAGCAGGGATCTAATCACACTACAACTAGTTTATTCTGTATACAAAAGAAAACATATTGCTACCCGGTGCCTTGAAAACTTCTGCAGCTCAGTCTCATCAGATAAGAAGCTCTCTCTGCGCAAGCCCATCCAGAAGCTCCTGTCAGGCCATATCTAATAGAAGCTTTGAAGTAACCAAGGGCATGTAAGGAAGGCTGTAGCTCTCTGACTGCAATTTTTGTAATCACATATATTTAGAAAAGTGATTAAAAACCCATTTTGGAGGATCCCACGTCAACATTACATCGTGGCAAAACCCCTTTCAGTCAATGGAGTCTTCTAGAATGAGGGGGTACAGGGATTACTTTATATACAATATTAATTTGGAAGTCCATTGTATGTTGAAACTGTGGGGGTAACCTGTAATGGGCTCCTAGGCTGCAAAATGAAGATGAGGACAGGAGCTTCTTTGGGTCATGTACTTTATACACTGTGTACCAGAAAAAAAGAAATTGGAGCCCCCAACTGGGTGTCCTAAGGAACTGCTCATCCTGTCATACGTAAAGAGCAGTACAGGACATGTAGTACCACATAGTAATGTAGAAAGGCGCTACTAGACCACCAATGCACTGCACGAATACAGAGGAATTACGAGTAAAATGTTCATGATAATTAGTTGGATCTCCCATCAAACACGAGCCACAGATCAGCAGTGTCTGTGACATTGTACGGAGCGTGTGTTATCAAGATATAGGACGACATGTCCCATTACACTAGCACCGTTTTTTTGCTCTATTTTGCGCCAAAAATTCTCGATGTAAATGAACTGTCGTACACCAAAACTAGGCGCAACACATTGTAATGCGCCTAAAAAGGCACATTACATATAGTAGCAATGATACTGTGCGCCTCCATAACACAATGCGCCTATCGAGGTGTATTACATACACTAGTAATGATATGTTATGTGCCTCCTTAACACAATGCGCCTCGATAGGCGCATTATATACACTAGCAATGATACGCTATGCGCTGCAAATGCGCATCGCGCCTTTTTCGCCGCATAAAGTTTACTATGTAAGGTATACCAGAAGCCAGATTTTTCAAACTTCTGAAGATTTTCGTACTTTCAAGTGCACGTTACACTGATTAAATGCGCCTAAAATTTGCCGCGGCGATGCCAATTTTTGGACATGTCGCCCATAGTATCCCAGGAAAGACGATTATATTGTGGAAATATTGTATACTGTGGCCGTTGTAAGGTTATGTTCAAATGACGTATTTGCAGGGCGTACTTCGGCACGTAATTGCACTACAATGTGCCCAAAGTACACCCTGCAAATATGGTAAAATCGTAGCACTCATTGAGTGCTATGATTTTCCAGTGTATTCCCCGGCGCAAAGTATGCGCGGACTGAATAGGGGTCCGGTCGGAGCGCTGTTGAAAGTATGCACTGGCCAGCGCGTACTTTTAACAGCAGGTGTACTTAATACTATACGCCATGTGAACCCGACCTTATTTCTGTCTGTTGGAATATAAATCTGACAAAACTGTTATGGCTTCACTATAAGTGGAGGCCATATTGCTACATTAGCGGACATGTGCACATGTATTCCAAATGGGTCTTCATGATATTTCTGCATCTAGTTAATTTCAAACACAAAATCCAGGCTAGACTTTTGATCCCGTACTAAGTAAAATTTGTGCTCGTCTTCTCATTTGTTCTGTTTCCACAGGGATTTCTTTCTGAAACAAAGTTCAGCAGGGTATTGTCGGATACCATTGTACGTGACGCTGGATCCAGGAGGAGAGGAAGAAGACCGCGCAGTGAACTAATAAAGTCCCCAGGAGTGATGGGATCTGATACCTCATCGTCTGGCATAAACCCACTTTTTATGAACGGCCTAATTGCTGGAATGGATGTAGTGGGATTGCAAAACATGAGAAATATGCAGGGTATTCCACTGACAGGGCTGGTGGGGTTTCCTACTGGATTCACAACAGTATCTGCCAATGAGGACGTAAAAAGCACGTTAAGTATGTTACCCATGATGCTCCCAGGTATGGCTGGCATGCCGCAGATGTTTGGCGTTGGAGGGATCATCACCTCTCCCATCTCATCCTCTGTGCAATCATCTTTAGGAAGCACAATGAAAGGTGGTGCCACTCCTACAGAGAAAACTGAGGACAAAGACACCAGCCAAGAAAGTCCACAGGATTGCACACCTTCAGAGAAAACTGTGGGTGGCGCTTTCAAACAGCAGACCGAACCTGCAGTGACTACAAGCAGCCCAGTAGCTTTTAACCCATTCCTTATCCCAGGCATGTCCCCAAGTCTGCTGTACCCTTCTATGTTTCTGTCGCCAGGCATTGGCATGGCAATACCCGGGGTGCAGTCTAGCCGCTCATCAGAGGCAGGTGCCCATGATCCACAAAAGAGGAAGAGAAAGAAAGTAAAGGGGGACTCTCAGACTTCAGAAGCAGAGTCTGTGCCCTTTACCGAGTCCACAGACCAGGAGCAGCCATCTCCAAATGGCCAGAACTATGTAGATACCAGTGAAACACAAGCATCCGAGAAGGACGAGGACGATACTGGTTTAAGAGAAACTCCAGACAATTAGAACTTGACCCCTGAAATTGTGACTTGTGAGTTCTTTCTCTCATATTTCTTACACTCTGGAGTGTCCATCAGTAAAGTTCTACCTAAACCACTCCCCGTTATCTCAGTGGTCTGTAACACCTTGACTCTTACGGTAGACAAAACCACAAAATGTGGGTGTTGTAGGAAAGCAGAAAATTTCATTTGATTTCATTAGAGGTTTGTTTCTTTGTTTTACTTCAATTCCATAGATGAAACCAACGTATTTGTTTCTTGCCTTTCCACTTAACACAGATCAGGCTCTTCACTTGATTTCAAGGCACAGTGTAGCACAAAGCCTTAAAGCAGCAATCCCTTTATCCAAAGACAGGCTTTTGGCTAAAGCAATATAACCGGTGCTGTTCGCAATTAACTCTGATGGGAAGCAAATTCTAATCCTGTTTTTCTGTTTGTGTGTATGTGTTAACTGGCTGCACAGTGGGTTCTATAGTCATAAAAAATTGGAATGAAGCCAAGGCATCTCAGATGTGACTGTACAATAAAAATGCAACCCCCTCCCCATCCTGCGCCCAACTGTAGGACCTGAGGGCCAGTTTTTGCATTTGGACAATTACCCCTGGAAACAAGGCATACTTGTAGTTTAATGAGAAGATGGAAGATCTTAATGTGTAAGGGTATGTTCACACAGCGTCTTGCAGCAAAGTACCAGTGCGCACCGTGTGTTTAGAAGAGCGCGTTCTTCTAAACCATGGAGGGGGGGGGGGGCATTCACTTTCATTATCCCTTCCACGTATACACGTGACATGTCACTTCTTTCTGCCGGCGTTCAATACCCAGCGGGGAAGATGGCAGGTAATCATAGTGGTCTACAAGATGGACGGATTTTGGGGCGCACTGCAGCACAATTACGGCCGGAAATACGTCCTGAAGGACGCAGTGTGAACATAGCCTAACCTGTTTAAGCAAACATTAATGACCACATGTATGAAAACTGTCTAGGTCTAATACTTTCTTTGTTGCCCATAGCAACTAATCAGAGCTCCCCTTACATTTCATATTGTACTCTGAATAAATGAAAGGAGAGCACCGATTGGTTGCTATGGGAAACAAAAAAAGTATTAGACCTAGACAGTTTTCATATATGTCCCCCTAAGATTTTTGGGACTCGTTTATCAAAGCTGTCAAACAGTAAGGGCCACAAGTATGAAGACTGTCTCGGTCTAAAACTCTCTTTGGTGCCCATAGCAACCAATCAGAGCAACCCTCTCATTTTCCAGAGCACTATATGAAATGAGAGGGGTGCTCTGATTGGTTTCTATGGGCACCAAAGAGAGTTTTCAAACATGAGGCAACCAATCATAACTCGGCTTTCATTTTTAAAACTGTTCTGGAAAAAATAAAAGCTGAGCTTTGAATGGTTGCTATAGGCAACAAGGACTGTCTTACTGTTAGACAGTGTTGATAAATGAGGCACTTGTTGACTAATTTTATTAAGTAGATTTTGGTGGCTTATTTACAACTGAGTTAGGCTAAGTAAAGGCCCATTTACATTAGCCAGTCATGGTAATTGGTTAGTTACATCATCGTTTTTTTTGGTGTTTATTGGCCCCTGTAATTATCATCATTATTTGTGCCATAATCTTTAAAGCCCCCAGAAATGGGTCTAAAAAATGCGTACGTCTGGGGAATAAGGAAACTGTTTTTAGACCACCAACACAATCCCCCACCCCACCTCTGCTATCTAGGTTCGTTCTTAAGAGTTTTTATCACGCACCGTATTTTACCTATTTAAACCCTAGTTATTATTGTTCCCAGCTTAAAATTTACTACATACTACAAATTCAAAAAATTGCTTTTATCCCGGATTAAATTGAGATTTTCATTGATATTCTAAGAAACCCAAATGTAGCAAAGTCCGATATTCTGGCTGAAGTTCACCCCTGAATTATTGTGCTTCAGAATACACTTTTGGGTTAGGATGGATGGAGGGGGAGGCAATGACAGTACAAGAGGTGGCTTGGCGTTCTGACTAAGTATGTGTACACCAGCTAAAGAGACTAATTTCTCTCACTTGTTACACAAAAGTTTTGCCTTAAAGGGGAAACGAGGGAACTTTTGTTTTTCAGAAACCCCGCCATTCTTGTCCATGAACTGTTTCTGGTATTACAGGTACAATACCAAACATAGCATATGGACAATGGTGGCACTGTTGCACACACTTTATTCAAATCCTTAATTATCCCTTTAAATTTAAAGCACCGTTACACACGAGGCACTTTCTTCTTATCCCCGGATACCTTGTACTTTACTAAAGGGAGCACTTGATGATCCAAACGTCACCTTATTTGTAAGATAAAGGCATGGCCTTCTGTAAACCAAGTTTGAACAAATTATATATAGAGAGCAAGATATATATATGATTAAAGGGTAGGAAATCACTGTAGAGTAGATGGCAAAAATGATTAAATGGATGCATCAAAACAAGCTATAAGAGGGGCTGCTGCTTTAAATAAAAATAGTTTAAAAAAAAATAGAAAAAATCAGAACCTGAACTGAATTGACACATATCTGCTGTCAGCACATATGGCAGGCAGGATCAGTGGTAGCAAAATTTTGTTGCCACTTATTCTATGTGATCCTATGGAGAAGACGTTTTTTTTTTTGTTTTTTTTTATTCTTTTCTAAACTGTTTAAGCCAAAATCTGTACTTACGAGAAGATCATGTGCTAAGATCTATTGGGTTTTTTTTTTACATTTCAAAGTTTTCCCCTATTTTATTATATTAACTGGTCTAGTAGTGTAGATGGAAATATATAGATCTATAGAATTATGGATTTGGAAAAAAATAAAAATCATATATTCATTCAATTTTTTTTTATAAAAAAAAAAGAAAGGAAAAAAAAAAACAGTACATAGACAGATTTGTCCTTGAGTAGTTGATGACAGAAATACTAAGCACTGTCTTATATTTTTTTAAACTTTAAACCAGGCGTAATGTAGCGTTCATGCTTTTGCTTTGTGAAGTTTTTTCATTTGTCTTTTTGTATTTGCACACAGTTCATTATCCCGCACCTATCAGGATGGGTTTAGATCGCAAGTCTCATTACATTTCCATGTAATTAGAAAAAATGTGAGATCTAGTGGTTAAGTTGACCATACACAGCAGTTGATCGCTGGCCACCGGCTATCTACTCCAACTTATTCACGAGCAGGAACGTTCAGCTTGATGGAGTGTGCATGTTTTAATAGGGGGATAATCATCTACCAGACACTTCAGGCACTGCTTTTTTTTTTTATACCAACCTTTGTTTTGCAAGGAGTTGTCACCACACTTTGTCAAAATCCGTGAAATCTGCAATGAATCTGAAATGTCCTTATATGACTATCTTAGACTTCTATAGAGATTTGGCTTAAAGGGGATGTATCGCTTCGTCATTTAGCCTGTTTCAGTGCTCTCACAGCCTCTCAGTTACAGAAATTCAGGGGCGTTTCTTCCCCTCCCAGCTGGGTGTTTCTTAACCGAAGGGATGACATCATCCCCCTTCACTGTTCATGCTGGCTCTGTGTGTTCCCCACCCCCCTCCACATGTCACTGTGTCTCATCCTATGCAGAGTATGTAAGAGCTGTTTACATACCACAGGCTTGCATTCATGTTACCATTGAATCCAGTTTTGTATAAACTCCTCCCGAGCTGTGCAGAGTGAAATGCTCTCGGCCTCTAATGCTCCTTCTATGTTAAGGCACAGTCACACAATTGTGCTGTTTTCTGATTATAGAAGCCCTGCAGTGTTATTCTGTTTCTTCTGGCTGTGCAGAGTGAAAATGTGCCGGTCCCTTACTTTGAGTGAGAGGCAGGAATGCAAGCACTGTGAATACAGCCGACCGGGGGCTGAACAGAATGTAAATGAGTAGTCAGCTAGTGAAATGCAAGGAGGAGGGATCCGACCAGGACTGGAGATCAGTGTAAACAGAAACAGAAGATAAGGAGTACTGTGATAACAAGACAGCTTTGCGAATGACATCCAATTGCAAAGTTGCTTGTATTCACTGTCCCCTTATTCTGAAGACCATTCAATGAAATGATACAACCCCTTTAAGGATGTGAAAAGTTGTACAAAAAACAGCACTCGTTCTGGAATTGTACCTCAACCCCGTTCATGTGAATGGTCTGAGTTGCAGTACTTTGAAGTGGTGGAGGTCATGAAAAGAAGACCCTTTTATAACGATATTCCAGTGATCCTCGAGTTTAGGCTCAAGGATCTTGGAGTATATCCCACTGATACCTGACCTGTAGGTTGCTGAACATGCACCCTGTGGGTTTCTGGAATGTAAAAACAAGGGGGCAGATTTACACAGCTCTTTATTACACTCTTGCCGTTCCTTGTTTACATACATACGGTGGCATGTCTGAGCGGCTGTGCGTTGTTCTGTAGCTAGACCATTTACTTGGATGGAATGGGCTGGAGAACATCTTAACCCTAAGGTATGGAGACCAATGTACTGTATATATTATTGGGTAAATTGTGACTGAAAGCAGTTGGCTTATTAGTACCATGTTTGTTTCTAGTAACTCGCACCCTTCTTTATAAGCTTGTGCCCATAGTTTATGCTGCCGCCATATTTTCTCTGCCATGCAGATGTCTGAGAAAAATCCTTTATGCTAAGACCTGATAACTAGCAGTATTGAGAGGCGTCATGGTGGAAAACTGGATGACAGCTGAATTCCTGGGATGGTTGAAATTGGTTGATAAATGATGGTTATGTGAGAGAGTTGGAAAATGTTTAGCTTTCTAAAGATACCTTCATGTTCCAAAAACGTCAGGACTTTAGGGGCTCATTGTCTTTCTGCATTCCAATCAGATCTTTTCCGGCAGAATTATTAGCACTTTAGTATGACTTTGTAAGTATTGAATACTGACCTCACAAACAGTGTTTCTTCTACTAGGTACAGTTATTGAGGGTGCTCTTCTGGGATTTGGCAGAAATCTACTAATTTTTCACAATGTAAGACAAACCTACTTGGAAAGAATATTGCTGTTACTTGTATGGCTCTTTGAAGTGGTTCTTAAGTAATTTTTTTTATTTTTTTTATTTTAGGATACTGCTGCCCCTTGAAAATAAAAAGGTTCTCCCCCTCTCCGCTCAGACCCAGCACTACACTGCCCTCACTCTCCAGTGGTCTTCCTTTTTTTTCGGTCTTGATCGGAATGGGACTCTGCCAGTGATTGGCTGCAGTGATCACCTGCCATTGCATTACATCACCGCTCAGAGCGCTTACTTTTGAACTGTGATGACACGAGACCCCTGCAGCCAATCAGCAGCTGCAGTGATGACGTTGGTAGGAATAAAGACCGGAAGAAAACAGAAGACTGTGAGGACGCTGGATCTGAGGTGAAGGGAGTATAACGTTTATTTTTAATGGGCACCAGTACACAAAAGATAGAGAAAAAATTACTGTACAACCTCTTTAATTATGTACATTTTGGTTACTCAGCAAATTTCTTTGCTCTTAGCTTAAAACCTTAAAAATCACTTTAAAAGGGTTTTCTCACCATGCAGTTTCACAGATCACTTTTTGTTCATTTTGCCTGTTAGGTTATGGGTGGTTCTGTAGCATTGATTTGCATAATTAGCTTTTCTGTAACTAGCTGACACATTATAGAGACAAAGTAAACAAAATACTAATCTTGTTAGATATAATCTGCATGATTTCTCCAGAGCATGGTGACATCACTCCCTGCTTTCTGCTCTAATCCGAAAGAGGAGTTATGGTCGGGTAACCACTGAAACCTGTGTGCACTCAGAGAATATAAAATATCTCCTCAGTAAAGTAAAATTAAAAGACCAAGGTATTGTGGAAAAGGCTTCATTTACCTGTCCCTAAAAGCTAACCTTTGTAGTGAGAAAACCACTTTAAAAGCAGTTTTAACATGTTGCAGGTTTTTGAAAAGTGCCACTAAAAACGCCTGCGTTTTATTCAAGCTTTTTTTTCTACAGTGTCCAGATGTTAGCTAGAAGTCAACAGGCAAGTGTAAAACGTACTGTAAAGGTTGTGGGGGTTTTTTTGGGGAGTTTTTTTTGTACTTTTTTTATGCATTTTTTCGGTCATTAGCAGTTCTCTAAAACACAGAATACTGTAGCATTTTTAAAGGCAATTTGTAGCATTTCTCCCCTGCTCAAAAAAAAAAAAATCGGTGCTACTTTTTTTGTAGTGTGTTTTATTTTTATCTTTTTATTTTGTTTTGCAGCATTTTCCCTAATTGCAAATCATGTGCCGGATCACATAATTTGTGATGGGGGTGAAACGGCAGAAATAAATGCATCAGAGCATGTACACACTGTTTTGCTAAAAGTGCTTCAAAATGCTACTGCATGAAAAAAAAAATATGCAGGTTTTTCCAGACAAAAATTGCTACGCAAAGTGTAAGTGTGAAGGGACCCTAAATAGAGAGAATATCAAATTAGAAAAAAATTGCTTGCTTTTTTGTCCCACAAGGAACAGCGTCAACAGTGCAATACCAGACACCGCTAATGGACAAGTGTGGCACGGTTTCTGCCTAATCTGTGTTCTGATCCTGGGCAATGCGTTTTCTTCCAAATATATAGGTTTATAGGCTCATATAGACTAGTGGCAGCTCTGCGTTATCTCTCTACAGGTTGATCTATACCTTGTTTTTACACACTGGTTACCTCTCTCCTTTTTGACACTACTGCTCATACTTTATAAAAGTGTCCTATTAGGCGTGGATTGTAGCATATACCGTACACATTGCAGCGAAGAACACATCTATTTCCCTTTTTCTCTCATGCAGGGACATAAAACATACCGTACCTGTAGCCAATAAAATCTAGTATGTTACATTGATGAAGGTAATACACTCCTGAGTTTTATCAATGCACAGATCACAACCGTAGCACTTTCATCCACACAAATGCCCATTATCTGTACCTGCTCCATCAAAGCTTTCTTCTTGACATTTGCAGCTCATTGCATGTTAGAGTGTGGGTGTGTATATATGTATATTTATACACAGATTATTTGACCTTTTCAGTGACCTAAATATAAATGTTTTTATGTATTGATTCAATTTTTAATGAGTATGATGATTAGATAATAAGACTTTCATGCTTCCATTCACCATATTATGTATCCTAAGCAATACATGTTGTATACCAGTCTAAATTAGGATTAAAAGAGTTGTCCAGGATTATAAAAAATGGTAAATTTTTTTCCTGCTAAAACAGTGCCATGCTTGTTGATAGGCTGTGTATGGTATTGCAACTCGGTCCTATTCAGTTGAATGGGATTACGTTTACAGCCCATTTTTTTCTAATCCTGAACAATCTTTCATATCAAAGCAAAACCTTTGGTTACTGTTAAAATACATCTGATTGGTGATACTGGCCATAGACATAAAAGCTCAACCACCACATTGTTTTTAGTAGATCATGTAGTCTAAAAGTTTTAATCATTTTTTCATCTATGAATACCTTATGATTTAGGGTATCTTCACACGGCGTGTTGAGTCAGTGTTTACATACGCTTTTAGATAAGTGTTTGGATCCGTCTGTTAGACCCTAAATGGACCCAAACACGAATCTAACAATGAGCAATGTGTTTTAAATTGCTTTTAATATGAAACACGCATCGGCGCTCACTCGTATGTCTCATTGGATCATTCGGATTGGACTTTCGTATCAGTTCCAATAATTGACATGTCCGTTCTCTGTCCGAAAGACCCAGCAGGAGCCCTATAATAAAGTATAGCGATCCTGCTGCATCCAATACACATCCACACACACAGCTGCGTGCTTGGAAACGTGTTGGATACGATCGACACGGCATTTTTGGATGCGATTTTCGGATCCAACACAGATCCAAAAATGCCGTGTGAATGGCCTCTTATATTGAAAGATGTAAACCATTTAAGTTTGGGTTCAAAATCTTAAACAGTAACTGAGGGCCACACTGCAGGTCCCGCTTAAGGAAATAGAAATTAATGCAGAATGTGTCACCTGGTGGTCCCAGTTCTAGCAACCTGGGTGTATCTTTTAAAGCAGTTAATCAGTTCTCTTTATTTAAAAAAAAAAAAAAGCTGTAAATTTTCTAAAATAAATTAAAAAACACTACTTGCTTCTTCAGTCCCCTGCTGATACAGCATGGATGCTCCTGCAGTGGGAGATGTGCTGTAGTTGCTGCCTTGTCGCTGGTATCCTCAATGATATAGAGAGTAGTGTCACCCTATAATATATTTTTTTTTTTTCCAAAAACCAGGCAACCTCTTTAGGGGAAAATAGAGAAAAAGGCATACTCGCCTACCGGTAGCCTGCTGCTGCCATTGTTTAGCGCCATAGGAAATCACTCCACTTCCTGTGCCAAGTGCTGTCCAGCAGCAAAGGATGTGGCATGAACCTCACCCAATGGACGGCATGCCGCCTTTTCTGTTTTCTAGTTTCCCCCAGCTTGGCCCCCTTTAACACTAATTTTATAAATCTGCTCCCCCCCTTTCAATGCTAAAATACTTTTATGTTACACGGTTAAGTTTGTGCCCCCTATTTTATGCGGAGCAATGATAAACGTCTAGATGATAGATTAACTGAGTTTTTGGCCTTCTTAGCAGAATTAGCTTTTTCAAGCCTGATGGTTGTAATGTTTGCTATACACATAAGGGTATGTTCACACGGCGTGCACTGTGTGTACATACGTTTATAGATGCGTGTTTAGATCCGTCTTTCGCATTTAGCAATTATCAGTGTGATATGACATTGCTTTCAATGTAAAACACGCATCAGCGTTCAGACGAATGATCGCCGACGCGCGTTTACTTGAGTCTTCGGATGCGTCTTTCAGATCCGTACAAAGAACTGACATGTCAATTCTTGATCCGAAAGATGCAACAGGCGCCCTATTTAAAACTATATGGTGCGATCCTGCTGCAATCAAAATGCATCCAAACACGCAGCTGCATGTTGCATGCGTTTTGGATCCAGTTAGCGCAGCATTTTTTAGGCGCGATTCTTGGATCCAAAATCAGATCCAAGAACGCTGTGTTAACATACCCCAAGGGTGCTTTCACACAATGCAGTTTTAACTGCACTCCAATTAAACTGCCTTTATTACCAGCAAGCTTCTTTCCATTGTCTAAATTGTTCAGAAAGGTGTTTCAAGTAAGTAATCAATGACTGTGTTTATAGTCTTGTGGATTAAACACACACTAATTGATGGCTCATTTTCCAAACAGTTTATATAAGTGAAAGAAGCTTGCTGGTAATAAAGACAGATTCATTGGAGCACAGTTAAAACTGCACCAAAACTGCGCTGTGTGGAATCGGCTAGAATGCAGGCAATCAGTTATCTGATCACTCGTATACGAAGGGGGCTTTCACACGGTGCGTTTTTTGTGCAGGAAGGCACAGCAATTAATGCTGTACATTGCTGCACAAAAATGGCAGTAAAATCGCAGTAATTACCACGATTTTTGTGCAGCAATGTACAGCATTAATTGCTTTGCCTTTCTGCACAAAAAATGCATTAAAAAAGCAGCAAAAATGCACCAAAAACAGTGTGAAAGCACCCTAAACTAAACTTCGACACGTAGCTTGAAAAAAAAAAAAGTAGGTGTAATCCAACAGATTGGGTGCTGCAAAGTGGAGACTGATCATCCGTAATTAGTCAATCATACAATATGTGTCTAGTTTGAATTGCTAATAGCTGAAAAATACACTTTTTTTGGGTTTGTTGTCACCATGGTGAACTACTTTTGTGTATGTGGTTGTCCAATCTACAAGAGCTAGGGTCCGCGTGGTTGACCTTCATGAAGTAACAATGGGAACTGTTTCAGAAAGCTAGCGGTATATGATGCCAGATTGTGGTAGGCGACGCTTGCAGGTACGGATGTAGCAATGTTTATTTTGCAGGGATGTCTTACTGCACCGTGTTATCTGACCTTAGATCACAACAGAAGCCACTGAAAAGCATTGGAAACGTTGAGGTAACCACAGTATGATAAAGCGTTAATTGTCAAGTTAAGGTTTGCTCCATCGGTATGTATTGGTGACCGCGGCGTCTTATGTCTGTGCTGCATGATTTTGATTGGTTTTCATTCACACGTGTACAGGTTGCTTCAGCACCAAGGTTCATATTCACATTGTGTCCTCCTTATTTAGTGGTGGATCTCCCATATTGCTTTGGAGCATCATCCTTTGTGCCAGTCACACACTCTTTAAATATGACCCATTCTCTATACGCACAATGTATACATTCTGAATCTTTATATTTATATACATTCAGCACACACACAACCATTGGACAAAAACATGAAATAAAAATTGTACCAACTTGGGGATTTTTTTTTTTTTTTTTAGTGTGTCCTATATGACAATGACAACCCAAATGAATGGCCTTGGATGTGAGGGAAGTGTTAAATACCTGTTCTGTTATTCCCAGCCTCATATCTATGGCTCTCATGGTTCTGTTATTTTTCTGTTTGTTCTGTTTAGTTTTTTCTTTTGTAGTTTTACTAATTTATCTTAATGGTCCAGAAGTGTCAACAACAAACGTAACATTTCATCCACTGAGGTATTTATTTGACTTTGTTTTCTTTTTCTTTTCTTTTTGGTCACTTGTCTTTTATACACTTGGGATTATTAATGATGTATATGTTGAAATTAAGACTTTGAAAGACTATGTTAACTGTGCAAGTAACGGATTCCTTTTCTTCATCCTGATGCTGACATCTGGGTTTTTCCTACATAAAAATGATGTTAATAATCTGTGTTCTGTGACATTTTGTGAGGCGTTTGTGTGTGTTGCTGGGTGAATGAGAAGACGGCTCATTTTAGAATGGTCACATTTACATCTAAAGCATTGTTCACACAATGCAGTTTTTGCACACAATTTTACTTTTAAAGAGGATCTATCCAGTTGCCTGATGTGCCCAAGTAAATACTTCTGTTTGTTATAAAAAAAAAATTAGGGTATGTTCAGACAATGTATTTGCCGGGCGTACTTCATTGCATTGCAATGCGCCCAAAATACGCAATGCAAATATGGTACTTTCAATAGCAGGCAGATAACGGTGTGCAAAAGTATACATCACTATATGCCATGTAAGCCTAGCCTTATGGAGAATCCTAAAAAGTCTACATTGTTGTTTCTCTCAAAAAAAAAAAAAACTTGAAATGACAACTGGGCATTACTATCTTTGACAAATGGAATAGTAATTTAATCTATTTATGCATTTTCAGGAGTAATAGCAGAGGGATAATACAATTAAAAGATAAACCAGAATTATTATCTTATGAGTAATGCATGTATTTACTTAGTTTAGACATATCGCAAAGGGCTGACCGGTCCTTTTTAACCCCTTACTGACAGTGGACGTATGGGTACTTCCTATTGTCTGTAAGGATGTATGGAGCAGGCTCTCTTGCCTGATCACAGCTGATGCCCTCTATTATCAGCAGAGATCTGAGCCAGCTCTGATCCCTGCTGTTTAACCCTTTAAACACCGCAGGGCATAAAAGAATGGGAAACAATGTTGCACACCGTTACTACTCCTGATCAGCCCCTCCACAACATGATTGTGAGGTGCCAAATGGTTGACACTGCAGACAGAAGCCTAACAAAGGCTTCCATAGCTGCCATGTTACTGCTTCTATTACTCCCTGCCAAAGGGAGGAAATAATGGGAAGAACATTTTGGTACACCCTTCTGCATTGTGTATATAATGCAGAACAGTGTACAAGCGGTCACACCCCCTAGTGGTCAAGTACCCTTGGTGGACTACATGTACAAGTGAAAGCTTAAAAAAGCATTTAAAAGTTACACCCCCCCAAAAAAAAAATTAAAAGCTCTAAGTAACCCCCCTTTTTGCCATTTTACAAATAAAATAGTTACCCATGATTGGTATTGCTTTGCTGCATCTGTAAAAGTCCAGTTTATTTACATGTAACATTATTTATCCCGTAGGGAAGAAAATAATTCCC
Organism: Phyllomedusa bahiana; assembly: GCA_025379985.1. Taxonomy (NCBI): domain Eukaryota; kingdom Metazoa; phylum Chordata; class Amphibia; order Anura; family Hylidae; genus Phyllomedusa; species Phyllomedusa bahiana. The sequence goes on from JAODAL010007254.1 coordinate 57,509, forward strand.
AATGCCAAAGTTGTGGGATTTTTTCTTGATCATTTGACGTACCCAAAAATTTGAACAAAATGTAGTCAAAAAGTCACACGTATCCCAAAAAGGTACAAATAAAAACTACACATGGGTTGCAAAAAAAAAAAAAAAACGACCACTTAGGGTCTAATAGGTGGAAAAACAAAAAAAAGTTATTGATGGCAGAGAATGATGCTGCAGCCACAAAATAGAAAAATAGACATTACAGACTTCTTACACATTAGACCCTACACATTTGGGTTCACCAGAATTATACCGACCTGCAAAATACAGATTGCAAATCACTTATACCCAGCAAAAGCGAAACATTTCCAAAAATGGTGCAGTTATGTTTTTTCACATTCTACCTCGTATAGAATTTTTGGGTGGTTTTCCACCACATCATATGGTATGGTCAAGGGCACCACTGAAAAGTACATCTTGTCCTACCAAATACAAGCCCTCATGTGACTATGTAAACTGAAAAATAAAACTGCTTTTGGAAGATGGGGAGGAAAAAATTAACATGAAGAAGAAAAAAAGGCTCCATTGGGAAGGGGTTAAATTCAGTACTTGGGGCAGAAAAGTAATGGAAGGATTCCTAGTTTTCTTGATTTTTGCATCCATTCTATGTTCTATTCTCACAGGGTGGAGTTTGATGCATTTTTTTCTACACTGACTGCAGTTGGAGAAGGCAAAATCCACAATGAAAATGTATCTGCAGATTATGCTTTCTTCCACTGAAGTTTATGCAGAAAGATTGTCAGTAAAATCTGCAACAAAATATCCACTGCATCCGTTTCGTGTCGATGGACCCTAAAGGCAATTTTCCATCTTAGAATATTATAGCATGACATCAGGTTGTGCCATAACATCATGAATGGCAGGGGTTTGACCTTCGAGTCCATCACTGATCACTAAAATGAGAGCACCTTTGGCATAGTCCCTGCGCATTGCTGCTCCCTGCCACAAACAATAAGAAATGAGGTTTTGATTAGATCCCTGCACAGTGAGTGGCACTGAGCGTTGATGCACATAGGAATACTGTAAAAGAGGAGTAGCATTTATCTAGGACTGCTCGCCTTCTAAAAGATAGCACATCCCAGCAACATGCCATTACTTTTATCATGAGAATACCCATTTTAAGAGTCGTCTGCATTTAGCTAAACATGTCAAAACAGGGACTTATGTTCACATAGCGCAGTTCTGTATAGATTTTTTTTTCTATACAAAACTAGTACTGAATGGACAATTGGAAAACATATGCAGAATTTATGTGTTCTGGATCCAAACCCTTTTGGTAACACATGACAAAATAATACAAAAACCTGATCCAAACATGGCGTATCTGAATCCAGCCTTAAAACAGGTTAAAAAAGAAAAGACCTCTTAGTCGTAAACGACTAAAAAAGTGAATAAATGGCATTCAAACAAATAGCAGATACATTAGATTTTTGAAATATTATTTCTTTCAAAAATGGATACAAGATGCTTCCTTCAAAAAAAATATAGTGCATCGGCCATTTGTCCACTTTTTTAATCTAATGATTAGCGCCTGAGAGGTCTTCTCTTTTTTTTAACCTATTCTAATCAATTTATTCTTCCTTGGACCGGTGGATTTTAACCCTTGGGGGAGGGGGGGGACAGCAGCTACATCAAAAAAATCTGTAATGGAGTTGTAGCAACAGTTTAGTACAATCATACTAGGTGAGGGAAATTGCTCTTATTTCTCACATCTTTTATACTATACACGGTGTGCGCCCTTTTTATTTCTATACACGTGGTGAAGCATATGTGTCTAATATATGTTAGTAGTTTTGTTAAAAATTGGGTGGTTGTTTTTTCTTATATATGTATGTATGTGTATATATATATATATGTGTGTGTGTATATATATATATTATTTATATATATATATATATATATATAATATTGTTTTAGTTTTTTTTTTTAAAGTTCCCCTATTACTTGCTGTTTATTTTTCTGACTTATCCTCTGTGAGCTCTAATAGCACAGCAGTGAGGATTGCTGAAAGGGAACCTGTCACATAGATTATGCCCCCTTGCTGAGGGCAGCACAAGCTAGTGTCAGACCTGCTGTTTGCAGTGCTGTGTTCCTTATTCTGTAAGATGCAGCAGTTTTAGAGCATTTACCCCTCAAATCTTATTCATGAGTAGGTGTTAGCTCCGCCCACCAAAGGCTAGCTCCGCCCACTGACAGTTATTCACATGTTTCTACCTATATAATAGGTTTGTCAGTTGAGGTGGGTGGGGCTAGCCTCAGGTGGGCGGGGTTTGAAAAAAAACTGACACTCTGAAAGACTCTTCGAATGACTCTTCTGGCTGAAAACTGCAAATTTGAGCATTAAATACACGAAAACTACAGCATCTTACATAATAAGGGACACAGCGCTGGAAACAGCATGTCTGATACTAGCTTGTGCTGCCCTCAGCAAGGGGGGCAAAAACTATGTGACAGGTTCTATTTAACTAATCTCTTGCAGGCGTTGTAAAGACCTGTGAGAAGCAAGTGTTATCAGAATGGACTGATTGGTGTGAAGAATGCTGGAACATCTCTCATACCCTACTCCCAGTGCAGAAGAAGATTAACCCATCATCCTTTTGTGTATTGCTATTAGTGCCCTGATGGTCTAGTAACCGTTTGATCTTTAAGCCTGTCCATAAAACAGTAGAGTGATCATGAGGTCATTACCTACCATTTGTAATGAGACTACATGCAGATAAGCATTTCTTACCGCACCAACAGTAAATTGAGATTAATTTGCCAATCAGGAGTTTTATCTCTTTATTATCACAACTAGAGAAGGACAAGGTTTTATATGTCATTTGTAAAAATGCTTTCCAGGAATATTAATTTTAACAAAAATAACCCTTTCTGACAGTAGTGTTCCTCTAAACAGTGGCTTAAATGAATTAAACATGGTTGGCTTTCCTCTAGCATCAGCGCCAATCTTGTCCATAGGTTGTGTGTGATATTGCAGCGAGCCCATGGCCACACAGAGCATGGTCAGGAGTGGCATCTTGTTTGGAAGAAATCAGCCATGTGTTCCTAGACTGGGTATACTGGTACATATTATACCATGCTGGGTAATTACTTTGTATCAAAGTAGACATTTATTTATATTCGTACAAAACAGTTTACAGCAGATACATAAAAGGTTACTTGCGCTTCAGCTGCACATAGTTCCGTGACCTGCTGTAAACTGTTTTGTAATATAATATTATATAGTAATATAGCCATGAGGCTCATGTGCATGGCTGTATTACAGCTCTGTGCAGAGGCCATAATGAGGGCTAAAGGCGAGATCCTATTCTACCCTGTGGCGTTGGAAAAAATGTTATGATCTTGCAGACTGATCCCTTCCAGGACTTGTAATCTTAGTGTATAAGCCTTCTATTGCCATGTGGATATTTTGCATTGGTCAGACAATAATCCATTTGTAGGGTATTTGTGTCATTGAAGATAAAGTTGTAAGGGGCAAAGCCGATGATTCTACCTTATTTCTTTGGTAGAGTTTCTTGCTCAGGATCCCTGTGTGCAGAGAAGACCTTCTAACTTCACACAGCCGTAGTAAGTTAAAGGGGTTGACCACTTTACTATGTCTTTAGAATGTAATTTCCTGTTGCATATTTAACCCCTTACGGACCCGGCGGTTTTTTTTGTTGACACGTTGTTTTTTCCCTCCTTGCCCACCCCGAGCCATAACTTTTTTATTTTTTTCCCCCTAAAATAGACATATGAGGGTTTATTTTGCGGGAAAGATGTACTTTCCAATGGTGTTTTTTTACTGTACCCATAGAATATACTGAGAAACCACAAAAAAAATTCAAGTGGGAAAAAATTGTGAAAAAAAAAGTATTCGCCATGTTTGCGGGGGTTTTGCTTTTACGGCGTTCAAATCTTTCGATAAAAAAAATGTGTTATCTGTATTCTACAAAGGGTTTATACGCTCCGGCAATACCAAACATGTAGGGCTTCCGTTCTGTTTTGGTGCCGTAAAAAAAAATTCCAAACTTTTTCTACTTTTGAAATGTGTGCCATGGTGGCAGTTTGTGCGACCAATAACTTTTTTGTACTAATACCTACAGACGTCAGTGAGGGGGCATTTTTTGCGGGCCGAAGTGTACTTTTTATCGCTAGCAGTTTGGAATGGCATGCGACTTTTTTGATCACTTTTATTCCATTTTTTTAAGTGCTGTAAAAAAGACCAAAAAAAAAGTCAATTTGGCGTTTGGAATGTTTTTTTTTTTCTACTCGGTGTTTCAGTGTACGGGGGATAAATCGTTTGTATTTTGTATAGATCGGACTTTTTTTCAGAAGCGCGGCTGATACCAAATAATATGTAAACTTTTTTGTTATTTGATTTTATTGTTTTTATTTGCGTAAATGGGGAAAGGGAGGTGATATTTGAGAACATTTTAATCCACTTTTATTTGTGTAATGTATAAACTCGTATTTTATTTTTTTATTTTAACATGTGGGCCACCGATGGTGCTTGACCAAATATGATTAGGATGGCTGCGATTGTCAAAATACAGTCGTGTAATGCATTTAGCATGAGGCAGAATGCATTAGACTGCAACCAAGGATGGCGGTTTCCCAACTTCCTGATCTGCGGACGAATGTGGGGCAAACCCAGGACATGGAAGTGACAGGAGCTCCTTCCCTGAGGTGGCACCGATCTTATTTAGTAGTCAGAGCCGCTGGCATTCTTTTGTCAACGGCATATGATAGGGTTTATAGCAGAACGGCAAATTATCGCGTGCATGACAAGAAGCGCGGGTGTTAGCTGGTGATTTAGGTAAGTTCATTAAGGTTGTTTATAGGCATATCATACAATTTTTCTAATAAATACATGTACTAAGAAAGTTTAGCTTTTTGATATTATATCATGTTTTTTGATCGAAGTTCAAGTTGCACCCCTTTTTAGAAAATAAAATAAGTGGTTAGCACGTACCTTCCTGTCACAGGATGGTTCCACATAGAGTACTGTATGGGTCTATATATATAGTCTTGTGAACCCATTTGTTTCCCAGGTAGCGGAAGTTCTTGTGGAGCAGACTCATTCTCCAGTATTTATACCCTCCGAGCAGTTATCTTCTTCACATGTGTCACCACATAGGTCATAGTGACTCTAGTATCCAGACGCGTAAACAGTTGGTGTGTATGGAGGAAAGTAATTTCTTCCAAGTAATTACCACCTCCATCACATGTTCTTTAAGTGACCTCACCACTTCCTGTTCAGGAACTAGACTTAAATTGCATACAGCTTGTGCTTGTACAGCTCTGTGCTGTGCTGTTCAGATGCGTAATAGATCAGATTAGCTTCAGTCAAAACTACTAAACAGGGAACTTCGTGATCTGATACCTCCAACTGAAAAAGCCCTAATTTTACAGTTCTGTTTATTTATTACATAAATCACAGCTTTTTATCTGGCTCAGCAGATGGACAACTGCTTCTCCTGTTGTGATGACATTCCACTCACATGTTATCTCATAGAATCAATCAGCAGGGGCGAGAATTGTTTACAGGTCAGTTACTGAGGGAACTGAAATAAGCCATGGGAGGTCATATAAATTCATTGTATCTCCTTAGGGAAAACTCAGGGAAACATAAGCAATATGTATTTGGAAAAAAATGTTTTTTTTGTGTTTCCCTAACAATTTGGAATGCTTTCTTCTTGTGTAGCGAGACAATCCCTTTAACAAATGACTGTCAGGAACTGTAAACAAAGTCCAGCAATCAGAATTGTATAGTCTGTCAGGTTCCTACTCGCACCTGCTGTTTTTGGCACGGTACGTAGATTACATTACAATTTAACATTAAAGGGATTTTCACACTACAAAGATTAGCTTTCAACATGTAGGGACAGGTAATTGAAGACTTTTTCCAAATACATTAGTCTTTTGATTTAATTGGTCATGGCATAAGAGAGATTTGATCTGCTCTGAGAGCACTCGGGTTTCTCTGGTTATGTCCCTAATCTCCCTTCTTGATTAGACAGGGAGTGAAATCACCATGGAGGAAGCTCACTCTAGGAGCACAACTCAGGTCTCAAAACAAAGATTAGCTATTTGTGTTTCAGATGTTAGCAATTTGTTTTCACTGTCTCTTTGGAGCTCACTTGATAGCTTTTGGTTACATGAAGATATAGATTCCTGCTTGTCACGTTTTTGTAATGTCTCAGCTAGTTATAGATGAGCTAATCACTGCTATAGAACCACTCACAGTCTGATGAGACAAAGGATGAAAAGCTGCTTGTGATAAAATTAAACAGCATGGTGAGAAAACCCCAGAAAATTGTAAGTTTGTAAGCTGAGTATACATGTATTTTAATGAAGAAAGTGCTCAACAAACAAATTGATATTAGAGAATGTCTTTGATTGTGGTTGTCTCTCCTTTTTTATTTTATGACGAGTGTCCATTATTGGAACTGACATTAATCCATTTCAGGTAAGAGATAAATTTGGTTTTCTGCTACTATTTCTCTAGGATATCTGGGATACTTAAATGATCATAGGTGGATCAACTAGGACAACCCCTGGACATAAGGGATTTTTAAGAGCTGCCTTACTTACATAAACAACCTTCTAATAGGAGAGTTTAATGCTGAATTTCCCCTGTGGTGGCGCTGTTGAGACATGCGGGGGTATACTTTGTAGTCAAGCTCTCTTAAAGGGAACCTGTCGGCTACTTTATCGTGCCCGACCGCTGGTTACCCAATCCTAACCATGTGGGTTTTACCCCTAAATTCTGTGGTGTTCCCAGGTAAAACACCCAGTGAAGTTGTGCTGGGTACAGAGAGAAGCGCTCTGCCCAGGAGAGAGGAGTCCTTTGTGAGGCTTCTCCAACCCCTCAGGTTAACCCCTTACCGACATAGGACATATCCATATGTCCTGATGCTGGTAAGGGGCTTTGTAGCGGAATCGCAGCAGCTAATTGCAGCTAACACCTAGCGGTTACAGCGTGGGGAGGCCACCACCCCCTGTGTTGTTTAACCTTTTAGATGCTGCGGCAAAGATGGCAACAGCATCTAAATCATTGAGAAACGGTGCCACGCACCGTTCATCACTGCGATCGAGACACCCGCGGTGAGATCACGGTGTCCCAATCGCTGAACATGGCAGCTAGAAACCTTGGGCGACATGTATGAATCTCAAGTAACTAACAGCAAACCAATATCAAAATAAGGGTATAAAGACCTATCACAGCAAAGAATAACCCCAATATAAAACTTATGAAAACTTTATTAATCCTATTAAAATCACAATCTAACAAAAAAATCCCTTATTACTAATCTTAAATACATAACTAAAGATATAAATAAAAAGGCAAAGTATACTTAGCTGCCAGAGTGGATACCAATCTTACGTTGATGTAGTCACGTATCCACCTTAGTTCCTCCCGGACCCAGCAATATAGCAAGTACACTCACCCTACAAAACCCTATGAGCCCTATGATTACCTTTTAAAGGAGTAATCGCCCCAAAAAAAGCGCCCCAAAATACCGTTAAGCCCTAGGTAATCCTATCATGCCCTGTCAAAAGGCCAATGGGGTATACACAAAGAGGGGGAAAATTATATATAATCTCCCAAACTCCCGACGCATTTCCCCTATTCAGGTTCATCCTGGGAGCAGATACAAATGATAGACGCCACGATGCAGGAGCATCCCCTCCATCTTTAGGGACCTCCTTAAGTACCTCCTACAATAACAAACGCCAGTAACAACCTATCATAACATTTAGTTAATACGTTAACCCCCAAGTCAAAACTATAATAGTGTATTTATCTGAAATGTGGCATAATTCATATATACCTCATTTTACTAACCCCCCATGTATTACAGCCACAGCATCCAGTTTTTGACGCCCCGCATCCCCGGGTTCCGAAACGGCGTCCGAAATGATCCCCGCCCCTTTGCGCGACTAACCAAGCCAGGCTAACCATGGCTCAGTACGGCAACTGCGCAGGGCTGCACACTTACCCAATATTTCACTCGCGATCGCAGTACCTACAACTAAGCCATAGGTAGACTAAAGGAATATCTTAACATAATTGGGTTATAAAAAATCGAAAAATTATAAAAGATCTGATGAGTTATGGTAAAGTGGTCTCTTGATACATTGTGAGACCAACACTAAAAATAAATAAGCTGTCAAGTAAGTTGATTTTAACACGATGTACTCCAAATACACCACAATGCCCTTTAGTCACCCCTATGGCTTAGTTGTATGTGTACTGCGTCGTCGAGTGAATGTCTGGATAAGTGTGCCAGACAACGCATTGCCTAGCTGAAACGATAGCTTTGCCCGGGATTTGGATTGTCGCGAGGCGCTGATCATTTCCGGACGCCCGTGTTTTGGAACCGCCATGCCGGGATCAAAAACTGGGTTTGGGGGCTGTAACTACAGGGATATCCCCTTATCTGCGGGGGGTTTCGTTCAAAAAAAATGTGCGACGGATAGCGAAACGACGGATAAAGAGGGAGGAAGCCCCAAGTACCCAACAAGCAGTTTAATGTAACAAGGGGATGAAAAAAAAATGCGAGTACTGTATTAAGGATAAAACAAGGATAAAGAACATGTGTGATTTTTGAAAAATATACACCGGGGGCCGTCTATGGATTTCCCTAGAAAAAACTTTGCCCAAATTCATTGATGCTATTAAAACAAGACGGCGGCCGGCTGTGTAAGCATGCACGCCGCAACGAAAATCGTTTGTTGGAACTGTCTTTTTTACCCTCAAAGGGTGTGTCTCGTTTTTTAAAATGGGGTATCAATAAATTTTGGGAAAGTTTTTTTCTATGGGAATTTTATGGCAGAATGGGGGGTATCATTTTTTTGTAATCCCCCCAGCTTTTACATGCTAGTATACTCCAGCGGATCGTGTGGACCGACCTGGCAGGGATATCTGTAAGTGTTGAGCTGGCAATTGAATTTTTTTTTTCTTTATAAGGAACAATTACTTTCATACGTTATAGACAACAGGACATAAAAAAAAAATTACAGTATAGAACAGTACAATACCGAAAATGTACGTACCATTTTAGAAGATACTGTAACATTAAGAACAATGTACAGTTCGAAAAAGATAAAAAGGCTAAGGAAAAATGACATACATATTGAAGAAAACATTTAAAAACAATGTTCAGTCCCCAGTACCGTTTTAGAAGATCCCACAAAACAAAGTTTAAAGGAAAACAATGTACAGAAACTTTTACTAAGGGGGGTTTTGCGCCAAATAAATCGCCCTGTGCCGACTGCACCGATGCTAAAACCCTGTCGCGCTAGCTTTTGGGGGTAATCTGAAAGGAAAATTTTAAAAAAAATTTTAATTTTACTGCACTGTTAAAAAAACCCCTTAAGGACCCGGGCCTGTTTTGGCCTTCCTGACAAAAGCCCTTTTTTTTGAAATCTGGCTTTATGTCACTTTTTGGGGAGAATAACTTTTTGATTTTTTTTTACCTATTATGTGATTCAGAGATTGTTTTTCGTGGACACATTGTGTTTTAAAGTTAGAAAAAAAATTTTTTTATCCATAAAATCCTTGTTTTTTTTTTTTAAAAAAAAATATCAAAATTTATAAAAAATTTAAAAAAAATTTTGCGTTTTTGAAATTTGAAAAATTTTTCGGGTTTCAAGACAGAAAATTATTCCTAACAAAAATATTTTTAAAAACCCTAGCATCTCCCCAATAGGGCCACTTTAGGTTGGCATCTTTTTTTTAAATGTTTTTTTTTTTTTTTTTTTTACGACATTGGGGGGCTTAAAAATTTTTAGTAGAAATTTTCTCCATTTTCAAAAAAATTTTTGGCAATTAAAAATTTTTTTAGGGACCACTCCAGTTCTGACGTGGTTTGGGGCCCCTTTTGAAATGTTAGTTCCCCCCCATAAGTGACACCATCTGAAAAAAACTAGCCCCCTTAAAAATTTATTTAAAACCTTTTTGGGAATTTTGAAAACCCTTTGGGATTTTTCACAAAAAAATTAAAAACCCAAAGGGGAGGGGGAAATTTAAAAATTTTTCATTTTTTTTTGAAAGATTTTCAATTTTTAAAAATTATTCACGGGAAATACAGTAAATGTGACTAGGAAAAATGAAAACTTAAAATCAATTCCCCCAGGTCGCCTTTTTAGAGTTTCCCAATTTTTGGGGCCCCCTAGTGCATTTTTTGGGCTCACCCAAAAACCCCCCGAAAGGGGGACACCTCCCAAACTCTGGGGTCCATTTTCAATACGATTTTATTTTGGGCCCATTTCGGGTTTGGGGACACCCTAAAGGTGCTAAAATTAAAAAAAACCCCAAAAAATAACCCCCTTTTGGAAAATTTTCCCCCCTTTTAATGAATATATCTAGGGGTGCATTGAGTTTTTTAAACCCCCCCTTGTTCAAAAAATTTTTTTTTAGCATAAGGCTGTAAAAATTAATTTTTTTTTTTCCAATAATCTGCAATTTTAGCTTAAAAAAGGGTTTCCCTATATAAAGGAATCCCGGAAAAAAAAACCCTTTAAAAATTTGCTAAGCAATTTCTTCCAATTTTGGTAATACCCTACCCTGTGGGGGTAAACTGCTTTTTTGGGGGGCATGGCAAAGGGGGTAAAGGGGAAAGGGGGCGCTATTCGGGGTTTTTGGGAAAGCAGATTTTGGGGGGGCCCCTGTCGCATTTTTTCAAACCCCCAAATACCGAACAGGCGGGAAAACCCTTTCCCGAAGTCGCCCCATTTTGGATTCAACACCCATCCCGGGGTCTCATTAGGGGTTTTTATTTTTTGGGCATTTTGGGGCCCCAGGTGTTCCCCTAGTTTTTTTTTTTTTGCTTTGGGCCCAAAGAAAAAAGGGGGGAAAACGCCCGTTTGGGCATTGTTTTTTTGAGGTTTTTAATTTTACCCGCATTCGCCGTGCAGTGTTTAAAAGATGTGATAACTTTAAATATGGGGGGGGGTAAAAATTACAAGATATAGTTTTTTTAATTAGTTTTTTCTTTTTTTATTACTTTTACACAGTAAAAAAATTTCGTTTAAAAAAAAAAAATTTCTTTTTTTTGTTGTCCCATTCTGACCCAAACCCTTTAAATTTATTTTTTCTGTGTGCCAAACTGTTTTATGGGGCTGTTTTTTTCGGGTGAGTTTAAGTTTTTATTGGGGACCCCTTATGCGGGTTCAAATGATTTTCAAAGTTTTCCCCTTTTTTTTAAGGTTTTTGTGAGTTTTTGAACAAAATTTCAGCAATCTTTTTATGTTTTTTATTTTTATTTTTTTAAACGGTCCTGTAAGGTATATGTGAAAATGGTGCTTTAAATCAGCAGGTCAATTTCGATTAAAAAAACCGATACCCAATTTGGATATTTTTTTTTTGTTTTACTGCTTTTTTTACAAAAAAAAAAAAACTTTTTATTCAACCCGGAAAAAACGTTTTTTTCATGCCCCTAGCCGGGGGAGCCATAATTTTAAATTTTTTTTGTGCTTGGAGCTTGTGGGGCTTGTTTTTTTTCAAGATGAGGTTTAGGTTTTTTTTAGTAAACAAATTTTTTGGGGGGGCAACTTTTATCGCTTTTTTAAAACCATTTTTTGGAGGGCCCGGGTGAAGAAAATACTGCCCAAACCCCAGTTTGTTTTTTTTTTTTTATTTTTAAAAAAGGGCTACCGTTTCATAACCGTGATAATTTTGCTTTTCCCCTTTGGGGCGTACGATTTTGGCCCATACCCCTATTTTTAATTTTTTTTTTTTAAGCGAAGCACTTTTAAAAAAATGAAAAGTTTTTTGTTTTTTTTGTAAAAAAATATTTTTTTGCATCGCTATCTTTTGAGAGCTTTACATTTTTTTATTTTTTTCCCAAACAGGCTGTATAAGGGGCTTTTTTTTTTTCGGGATGGGAAATGACTTTTAATTGGAAAAACTTTGGGGTTTTAGGCCCTTTTTGATCGCTTTTTTTTTCCATTTTAAAGTGTTTCGGGATGAACAAAAATTTAATTCTGTGATTGTTTTTTTGGGGTTTTTTTTTTTAAAAGGCGTTCACCGTACGGGTTTAAATTTTAACCCGAACGATTTATAGGGCAGGGCGTTACGCACGCGGCATACCAAAAGGGGACTTTTTTTTTTTTGATCATTTTTGGGGCGATTGCGTTGTAAAGGGAAAAGGGCGGTGTCATTTTTATTTATTTTTTGTTTTTGTTTTTACATGTTTTTCATTTTTTTTTTACTTTTTCACTTTTTTATTTTATTTTTCCCCCATGGGGGATTGAATGAAGATCTTTGATTCTCATTCAATAGGAATCATGCTACTTGTTGTTTTGACGGGTTTTTAAAAACTGTCAACGATCCGGGCCATGCCCACAGGGCACGGCCGGGGCGTCGTGATCACAGACAACCCGAAGGCATTCTCTGCCTTCCGTGCGTCGTCAGGGGGCAGGAGCTGCACGGATCTCCTCCTGGTCTCTCTTAATTATTGCGACCCGATCGTCGCGATAATTAGGGTTTTTAAACCCGGGCCCCCCCCCCCCCGGAGCGATCCGGGTCGGGGCCGACGCTGCGGGATGTCAGCTGTAATAACAGTGCACCCCGCGCCGATCGCGCGAACTCTGCCTTAATTTCGCGCGATCCTCGGACTATCCATACGTCAGGTGCTAAACCCCCCCAAAAACGCCGGGACGAGGATACGGCCAAGGTCGGGAAGGGTTAAAAAGGGGTTTTACAGTACTGTACCACCAGACAATGATTGCATCATTGTTTGATAGGTGCAGGTACCACAGGGGGACCCATACCTTTATCTGGGGTGCAGTCCCGAAAGTTAAAACATTCTGCAAGGGAAGGGAGATGGATCGCCAGGGCATCGCGCTGGTGTCCACCGTGTTTCCCCGGTAAAGTTCTGCAAAATTGCAAACTTTCTCGTCCATCTTATCAGTGGGTTTGAACTTGATGATGTTGGGTTGGGCAAAAAACCCCACCAGCGTCATTTTTTTTGTTGCCGGGAGCTTTGAGGGGTAAATTTTCTATAGCAAGCAACCGCCCTCTAAAGCCCGCTAACCTTTAAGAGAGCGTTCTAAAATAGGATCATTTTCTTTGAAAGATGTTGGGAAAACCACTCCAAAAGGGATAAAGCTTCTTTCAGCTTAGCAACAAGAGCGTTTTGGTTTCTTTCATCATCTCCTCCCCCCCTCTCTTTGCCCCCCTTGTCCTTTTGATTTTTTCGTCCAGTTCTTTTAATTCTTCCAGTGTCAGTTTCTTCTCTGTGACTTTCTAAGATTCTCGCACATTCTCTTCTAAACTTCTAAAAACCCAACGTTTTTTGCAATGAACATTTTTTTTGATTACAGAACTGTTGCCTCGATCCATTGCGTTCATGCATGAAAAAGGTGCACTTGCTCCACACCCCATCGCATTTCTTGGGGACCTCTTCCCATGATTGTGCTATGTTACAATACGTCCATAATGTTAAAATTTTTTTTCCAGAATTCACGAATTGTGATTTCCCTTCTCCAAATTTCATTGATCATCTTGCGAAAGTGCCCGAATAAAAAACCCTTCACGTTGCAATAGCCCCTTGGCCAAAGGTTTCAATAGAGAGGGGGTGTTTGGAGGCAGAAAGACCACTCAAATTTTTTGGCAGGGGCTCTGTAATCTAACTTGTGGGATTTTGCTTTGCCCTTTCAAAAGAAAAATTTTTGAAATGGAGTTTTCTCTCTCCTCATAATCTCTCAAAAAGGGCCACACAGTCTGAAAATAAAGTCCGAAAAATGACCTTGTGATCCAGGCTTTTTTTATTGCTTTTCCCCAAAACAGGGGGTAGATTTGGGGTGATCTTTTATGGTCTTGGTTTTCACTTGGTAACAAGGAGGTTTTAATTTGCAAACACCCTTTTGCATTTACGCCCGCAAAATTGTGTCGTCTTTCTCTGTTTAAATCCTGGAGCAAACCTTTTCTTCACGGAAATGAGGTTCGTATGGGATACGCTTCCCAAAAAAGGCTGTTTCATCCCATTAAAAACGGTTTTGCTGAGTAACCACCACCTCCAAAGATTTTTGGGGCCAGGAACAAATTTTTGGGCTGCCCTTTTGTCTGCACTGCGAGCTTTTCCAGTCAGTTTTAGGTTTGAAAATTTTGTGTCTCCCGAATCGGTCGAACCCCCAGATAGCCTTAAAAAACTTATTATTGCAGTAGCTGCCAGATTTAGTATTGTGAGTATCCAATTTTTCAGCTCACTGTACAGACTTTTATCCTTCTCCATAATTACAGCTTTTTTATTGGCACTTCATGGATTCATTTTTTGAATCCAAATTGCCGAAAGTTCCATTTTCCTCCGTAGTGGATTGCGTTTTTTTGTCACCAACTTTATGAATCGGGGTGCAGCATTCAACCAAGCAGGAATTTGTCTTCCTTTTTGATGTGCAGATTGGCTTCCTGAAGCGAAAGGATGGGGCCATTTCAGCAACGCTGGCACCACTTTCAATTCGCGGATCACATTAATTTAGTCAGAGTGCTCTTGCGAGTCTCTTGGCTATGTCTTATCACAAGCACGTTTAACCCCAGGTTCGCCTGCTTCAGAAGACAAGATTTTTTCCAGCTCTCTAGTTCTGTGCTTTGCATCAGAAAGGCAAGGGGCGTAAATTTATGTGGGTTTACAGCACTTTTCGTTGCTCCACTACAGTAACTTAACTACTGTTAAAAGGGGGCACGAACTGTGAAAACACAAACACGCATAACGGGTTTTTTCGCAAAACCGACGGTGACAAACTCGAAATGACGATACCGAAAACGGATAACGGGTATCCCGTACATGGGGGGGAAATAAGTGAGGTTATATGATTATGCCACATTAATCATGATAAATTCCTATCATAGTTTTGACTTGAGGGGTTTAAAGGATTAATAAATTTGATAGGGGTTTTTACGGGTTTGATTATTGTAGGAGGGATTAAGGGGGTCCCCAAAAAGGAGGGGAGTCCTGCCGTGGGTCTATCAGTGAACTGCTCCCCCGTAACCTGAATAGGGGGGGAAAAGCGTCGGGGGTTTGGGGATTTTAAAATAATTTTTTCCCCCCCTTTTTTGTTCCCATTTGGGCCTTTTGACAGGGCATTAAAAAGGGTTTCCTAGGCTTACGGGATTTTGGGGCCGCTCTTTTGGGGGGATTACTCCCCTTTAAGTAATCAAGGGGCCAAAAGGGTTTTGTGGGGGGTGTATTTCTAATTGCTGGGTCCCGGGGACTAAAGGGGGATACGTGACACATCAAAAGTAAATGGTATCCCCCGGCAGCTAAGTATACTTGGCCTTTTTATTTAAATCTTTTGTTTTTGAAACTAAATTGTAATAAGGGATTTTTTTTGTTAGATTGTGATTTTAATAGGATTAATAAAGTTTTCATAAGTTTTATATTGGGGTTATTCTTTGCTGTGATAGGACATGTATGAATCTCGCTACGTCGGGGCGCACCTTTCCGCTGGTTTTCGGGCGAAATCTGCGCCTGATTTATGTCGGCGCTGGAGCGCGCTCATACATCTTATGTAAAGTCCGCCGTGCCTCGCCAGTGTTTGAGGCGCAGTGCGGGACTTAGGCGCAGTGCGGCGCTGCGCCTATGATTCGCCGCCTGAGGTAGTGCACTAATACATGCGGGCAAAAGTCCGCCACGCCTCGCCAGTGTGTAAGGCGCAGTGCGGGACTTAGGCGCAGTGCGGCGCTGCGCCTAAGATTCGCCGTCCGAGGAGGTGCGCTCATACATGTGGGGAAAAGTTCCCTGCGCCTCGCCAGTGTGTGGGGCACAGTGCGAGACTGCGCCTCACATGTATTCCGAAGCGAGACAGGCTGGAGAACAGCGAGAAATCATTAAAGATGTCGGTGCGGAGTATGAATAAAAAAATCGCCTTTATAAAGGCGGAAAACATTCTCAGAAAAAGAGCTAAAACCTCAAAAATAAAACATACATTAAAAAAATCATATAAATATGATTCAAGCTGTCATTAAACCCCCTTCCTGACGGCTGGTCTAATAATATGGCCTAAAGTTTTTCCCCTCCTTGCCTTCTGAAAGGCTAATTTTTTTTTATTTTTCCCCTACATAGACAAAAAGGGTTTTTATTTTGCAAGACAAGGTTTACTTTAAAAGCTGTTATCATAAACCATAGAATAACTGCGGAAGGGCAAAGGGGGGGAAAAAATGAAAAAAAAAATTTTACTTGCCCCTTTTCGAGAGTTTTTTTTTTTCCACCATTCATTTTTGGGTAAAAATATGGTTCTTGTTTTCTACAGTTGATTTTGCACCCCGCCAATACCAAACATCTACTGTTTCCGTTATGTTTTGGTGGCATAAAAAAAATTCCAAACATTTTCTATTTTTGAAATTTGCGTGGCGGCACAGTTTTGTGTGACCAATAACTTGTTTTGTACTATTACTTGTGGGAGCATTTTTTGTGGGCTGAAGCGTATTTTTTTATTGCTACAGTTTGAAGATCAACTTTTTTTTAATTACATTTTTTCCCAAATTTTTAGGTAATGAAAGACCAATAAAATCAAAATTTTGGGCGTTTGGATTTTTTTCACAGGGGAAGCACGGAGAAGTCTTGGAGACGGGTTAGTGAGGAGCTGATAAAGGAGAGCAGAGAAGAAAGGTCCTGTAAAAAGCGGGGATTGCGAGAGGGGGAAAATCTGGAAATTAAGGCAGAGATATATGGAGGGGAGAGGTTATGGAGAGCCTCATCATTTATACAGCCTAATGCATTGTACATACAATGCATTAGGGTGTACAAAGATGGCAGTTTCCTTCACAAGGGGCGACATGTATGAACGGGCTTTTCGCCTGTTTTTTGGAGAAAACCTGCGCCTCCCGGGCCCAAAATTTCCCCCCGTGGGAACGCAGGGATGCAGGGGTTTGGCGCACCCTTTTCCCCCACTTTCAGCGCCCCTCCCATAAAAGGGGCGGGAAAGGGGCACGGTTGGGGGGGTTGTAGGGCTTTCCCTGGGGGGGAGTGGCGCGCTAAAAAAACCCCGGGGGCATTACGATCGGGGTTTCCGCCAAAGCAGGGGCAGTGCAGCGCCGCAGCTCCGACAGTCGGGACCTAGTTTTTTTTTGGTCTAAATGCCCCCCCGGGGGAAAGCGAAGTAAAGCAAAAAACGAACCCTGCGACGAAGAAATGAAATCGCAAGGGGAAAATTTTGGGCGCCCCGGCCCCATGCAGCAGGAGTTGTTTCCCAAAAAAAAAATCCCCTTTTTTTATAAAAGGTGTAAAAAAATAATCAGAAAAAGAAGCCCCCAAACCCTCAAAAATTTAAAAAAAAAAAACCCATTTTTCCCCAAAAACCCAGAACGGCGAAATATCAGGAATTAGGATATTGGAAATTGCCCGGGAAACCCCAAAATTTCCCCAAATTCTAAAAGCTTTTCCCTCATTGGTCGGCAAAAACCCCACCAATCAAAAAAGGGGACGACTTTAAACCTTTAAAAAATCTATGGAAAACCCATTGACCAATCAAATAAAAGGGCCCGGGACATTTCAAAATCCCGTAAAAATTGCTGAAAAAGCTATTTGGTTGAGCAAGCGGGGGCTTTGGCAAACCCAGCCAATCACAGCGCGACCCACTTTTTCCCCCATTTTTAGTCTAGGGAGAGAGGGCCCCAATGAAAATCTCAGCGCCGTGGGGCCCAAGGAGTAGGAATAAAAAAAACCTTTTTTTAATTAAAGGGTAAAATTTTCCCTCTAAAAAAGAGTTTAAAACCCTTTTTCTATAAACATAAATCATTAAACCCCTTTAACAACGTTTTGTCCCCCGGGAGACCGGCGCTACATGGGGAAATTTAAATAGAGAAAATTCCGGGGGAAATACAGTAATTCAAATTCTGTAAGCTATTCTCATTGGTCGGCAAAAAACCACCCAAAATCAGAATAGGAGCGAAAAAAACCCATTATAAGCAAATGGAGGATTTTTGGACCAATCAAAATAAAAGGCGGGACAGTTCAAAATACAGTAAAAATACAAAAAAAGAGTTTAAAGGGGTTAATTTAGCGGGGCTTGGCAAATTTTGGGCCCAATCAAGTGCAGCTACTTCCCCCATTGTAGTCTTTTGGAGAGACCCGGCCCGCAATGCAATCTCGGTTTCTCGGGCGCCTTTGGGGAAAGGAGTATGAAAAAAAAAATTTATTTTTTTTAAGTGAAAAACATTACCCGATAAAGAGCGGGAAACCCTTTCTCTAAAAAAAAATTTTTAAAAATCCCGAAAAAACGCGTTTGTCGCCGAGACCGGCGCTACAAAAAAAAAGGAATTTTGCAATGGGAGGACTTGCCGGAAATCCTTTAATTAAAATTTTTTTTAAGCTTTTCCCTCATTGGTCCCAAAAAAACCAGCCCAACAGAATAGGAGCGACAGGGGGCCCCTTTCAAAACCTAGGGAGGAGAATTGACCAATCAAAAAGGGCGACAGGGACCCATTATATCCTATGGAGAAATATTGACCAATCAATTCAAAGGGGGGACATTTTCCAAAATCCAGTAAAAAGGCAGAAAAGAGCTGTTTGGTTGAAGGGGGCCGGGGCCGTCCAGCTTACCCAAATTTAAAGCGCGAGCTATTTCTAATAGATTTCCCTTTGGGAAAAGAAATCAAGCGACCTTTTGTTTGTGATTGGCTAAGTTAAAAGGGGCCCCGGGGTTTTTATTTGGCCCAAAACTGAGAGCGAGCGACCCCTATGGGTTTTTCTAATGCAACCCGAAATAAAACTGAAACAGGGCCGAAATCATATGATAATACTGCCGAAGTTGTCCCGATGTGTATAAAAAAGAATAATAAAAGGGGGGAAAATGTACAAAAATTTTTAAAATTCAAAAAAATCGGGTTTTATTTCTTTAAATTTTCGTTACCCAAAGGGAAATAAATAGAAAATGGGTGAAATTTAAAATAAAGAAATAAACCTAAATTTCAAATTTAATTTATTTTTTTTTTCGTTCCCCCCCTATTTTATTCGTTTTATATACACATGGGGACAATTTTCGGTTTTTTTATCATTTGTTTCGGGCATTTACAGTTTTATTTCAGTTTTTGCATTAGAAAACCCATGGGAAGCGTCGCCCCTCTCCCATTGGTCCAAATAACCGCCCTCTTTTAACTTGGGCCAATCACAGAGCGCGTTTCAAATTTCTTTCCCATAGAACTCATGAAAAGTACTCGCGCCCTGAATGGCTAAGCTGGACCGACCCCCCGCCGCTTCAACCAATCAGCTCCCTTTTTTGCCTTTTTTTAAATGGGATTTTGAACTGTCTGCCCCTTTTTATATGATTTGGGCAATATTTCTCCATAGGATATAATGGGGCCCGTCCCCTCCTAATTTTGATTGGTCCCATAAACCAGCCAATCAGGGAAAGCTTAAACAATTTGAATTACTGGGATTTCCCGCAAGTCTCTCTATTGCAATTCCTTTTGTTAGCGCCGGTCTCGGCGGGCAAATGCGTTGTTTTAGGATTTAACTGATTTAAATTTTTTTTTTTTTAAAAAAGGTTACAGCGCTTTATCTGAAAATGTTTGAAAAACTTAATAAAAATGAATTTTTTTTTTCATACTTTCGTGCCGCACGGCGCGAGACCGAGTTGCATTGCGGGCCCAATTTTCCCATAGACTAAAAATGGAGAATTTGCTCCGCTCGAAAGGGGTGGGATAGACAAGCCCCCGCAACTCAGCCAATCAGCTCTTTTCCCGTATTTTTCTGTATTTTTTAAATGCCCGCCCTTTATTTTGATTTGGCCCCAAACTTCTCCATAGGAAAAAAAATGGGGCCTTTTTCGCTCCTATTCTGATTGGGCAATTTCCCCCCTCCATAGCTTATAAATGGGTCCCCTTTTTACCGCTCCTATTTTGATTGGCTGGTTTTTTTTCCCACCAATGAGAATAGCTTACAGAATTTGAATTAAATGTAATTTTTCCTGCAATTCTCTCTATTGCAATTCCCCCATGTACGCCGGGCCTCGGCGACAAAAAGCGTTGTTTTGGGATTTAATTGATTTATTTTTTCAGAAAATTTTTAGCTCCCTTTTTTTTGATAAAGTTTTACAACTAAAAAAATGTTTTTTTTTTTTTCATACCCATGCCCCACGGCCTGAGAGCCGAGATTGCATTGGCCGATCTCCCCCATAACTACAATGGGAGAAAGCTCGCGTCTGATTGGCCCCAATACCCAAACCCCCCAAACTCGCCAATCACTCTTTTCTGGGATTTTTACTGAAATTTTAACTGGGCCCTCCTTTTATTCTGATTGGTTCCCCCAAAAAGTTCTCCATAGGTTTTTAAAGGTTCACTGTCCCCTCCTATTTGAATTTGGCCCACACAAACACTACCCTGTAATCTACTTTTAACACGATGTATAGGTGTAAAGGGAAACCCCTTTTTATAATTTAAATGGGGGGAAATTCTGGGTAACCAAAAAACAATTTAAACCAAAAAAAACTACAGGGAAAAACACCTAAATAAAAAAAACATAAAACAAAACTTTTAATAAAAAAAAATAAGAATTTTAGAAAGAAAAAGAAAAAACACCCCCCAAAATTTTACCCTAAACAAAGACCTGTCGGGCCCCAAAAAAAGGGGGAAAACGCCCCCAAAAGGGCCCCCAACACTGGGAAACCCAAACTAACCCCGTCCCCAAACTACATCAAATGAAAAAAAGGAAAAAAACATATACCACAAAATTTAAGTGCACAAACAAAAAAAATGCTGTGGGTAAATTAAAAATACAACAGACAATATACGTTTGAAAGTTCAATAAAACTATGAATTGATGATGCGTCCCCAAAGGGAAAATGATCAATAAGCCTAAAAAATTCCCAAAATTTCCAAAATTTTTCCCCCCAGATACTGGGGGTTTATCATGGAAAAATTTCAGTTAAAAACAACAAAACGGGAAAATCTTAAAAAAAAAAAAAAAAGATGTTTTTGCAAAAAATAAAAACCAGTCCCTTAAGATGGAAAACAGGGCTGGTTTAAAATAGAGGGCGGGGGCCAGGATAAGCATGTAACAAACCCCCCCTATCTTTAAATTTCTTGGGGACAGGGCCCAAACAGTAACAAATTCCGTGGGAAACACAACCACATATATAGCCAGGCAAATTAGACCCAAAAAATTAAACATCCCCTTACACCCTTTTACAACCAACAGAGCCCCGTATCAAACGCCCACGCCGGGTTTTTTTCCCGACCCCAATTTAAATAGCTTTCAGAATTTGGAAAATTTCTGGATTTCCCGGGAATTTTCCCAAAATCCTAAATTTCCCGATATTGCGCCGTTCTAAAATTTTTGGAAAGTGAAATTTTTTTTTAATTTTTGAGGTGTGAACTTTTTCCGATAATGTTTTTAAAACCTTTTAAAAGGCGATTTTTTGGAATCATACTCCATTTCCCCGCATGGAGCCCCGAAAACGCCAGATTTTCCCCTTTGCGAAACTTCTATGCTTCCTCGCAAAGTTCCGTTCTTGCTTCACTTTACCTTCCCCCCCGGAGCATTTAGACCAAAATAAACTAGGTTTTGACTGTCGGACGCAGAGGGCTGCATTTTTGCCGGGGCCCTTTTTCCCAGCCGCGATCGTACATTTCCTCGGGGGTTGAGCGCGCTGCGTCCCGCCCCGGAACGCCTTAAAAAACCGCCCCCTTCCCGCCCCTTCATGCGGGGGGCAGCAGAAAGTGGCGAACGCTTCGCCTAAAACGCATCCCCGGCGTCTGACAGGGGATTTGGGCCGGGAGGGCAGGGTTTCCTTCCCCAAAAAAAAAGGGGAAAAGCCCCCCTTTATACATGTCGCCCCTTGGGGAAGGGAAAATGCCAACTTGTAAAAACCCTAAAAGCATTTTAAGTACAAAGCATTAGGCTGTAAAAAAAGAGAGGCTCTCCAAACCTCCCCCCCATATATCCTGCCTTTTTATCCAGATATCTCCCCCCCTCCAATCTCCGCTCCTTACAGGAAACCCTTTTTCTCTGCTCTCCTCTTATCACTCCTCAATAACCGTCCCCCAAACTTCTCCCTTTCTTCCCCCCATGATGAAAAAAAATCCAAACGCCAAAATTTTTTGATTTTATTTGGGCAATTTTACTTAACCCCAAAAATTTTGGGAAAAAATGTAATTAAAAAAAAGTTGTAAACAATTTCCAAAATGATAACAATAAAAAGTACGCTTTACCCCCCCAAAAAATGCTCCCAAAAAGTATTAGTACAAAACAATTTTTTGGTCCACCAAAAAAACGTGCCGCCACGCAAATTTTTAAAAAAAGAAAAAGTTTGGAAATTTTTTTTAAAGCACAAAAAACATAACGGGAAAAATAAAATGTTTGGTATTGGCGGGTGCAAATCAACCTTTTAAATACAAAAAACACATCAATTTTTACCGAAGAATGAATGCCGTGGAAAAAAAAAAACTCGCAAACATGGTGCAAGTAAATTTTTTTCTCATTTTGCCCCACTTTGCCGTTTTCCCCATTATTCTATGGTTATATTAATTAAAAGCAATTTGGGAAAATTTCAAACCCTTTCTTGCAAAAAAAAAAATCCCCCATAAAGTCGATGTATTGGGGAAAAAATAAAAAAGTTATGCCTTTCAGAAGGCAAGGAGGAAAAACATTTAGCACCATATTATTATGACCAGCCGTCAGGAAGGGGTTAACTGACAGCTCTCGTACATATTTATATATAGGGAGAGAGCTGTCAGTTAAGCTGAGAAAGCGGGGAGAAGACAGACATCGGACTCATCTCTCCCGGGCATAGCGGTTTCTCCTCGTACCCAACACATCTTCACTGGGTGTTTTACCTGGAACGCCGCAGCATTTCAGGGTAAAACACACAGGTTAAGGATCGGGTAACCCGCAGCTATTACAAGTTGCCCGTCGTTCAAGTAGCTGACAGGTTCCTTTTAACTGCTGACAGCACAGTATTCAGACGGAGGAGAACAGAGAAAACATACTATGGATTGGTCATGAAAGTTCTCTGAGAAAAACCTATGATGGCAGAGACTGGGACACTATAGCAAGTGCCCAAGAGACAGATGCTTCATATTAAGTGTCCAAAAGACTCTAAACTTAGAAGATCCCGATCTACTCTGAGTAATGCGCTATATAAACCCACCCAGACAAAGGAAGACTGCGTAATCCTGCAGAATAGTGGCTTTTCCCATCTCAGAGTGGAGCGGGGTATTTCTTGGTCTGTCACAGCAATGCATGTCATTCAAGTTTTTTTCTCCTGAGTAATGTTCTCCCTTAGGCCATGTCTACATAGCAAAGATTTACGGTCGGATTTTTAAGCAGATTCAGCATTTAAAATCTGCAAAAATGACCATAGACCACAATAGAAAATCCAAGCTGTAATCTACACAGCACGGATTTTCTATTGTCGCATTTCTAAACTGCCGGATTCCATCGGAATACAGAACATCTGACAAAAACGACTGTGTTTTTTTTTTGCACAAATCTGCACCAAAGCCACAGTACGGTGATTTTAAAATACCCGATTTCCAACGGCATTTTAACATCAGCCATGTAGATATAGCCTTAGGGTATGTTCACATGGCATAATTGCAGGGCCCCGCAATTACGCTGGGACTTCGGGAGCTTGCGCCGACTCCCGCGGGGCAGGGGGGCCGGCAACCCGCTGGCCCCATAGACATTCATTGCTAGAAGCATATTCGCCGCTAGTAATTGACATGTCACTTATCTCCCCCCGCGGTGCATTGTACGAGCGCTGAGAGGAGGCGTAATCCATAGTTCTCTATGAGAATGACTGGGACGTATCTCGCCCTGTATTGAGCGCAGTACGGCGTGAAATACGTCCCAATTTAAGCCATGTAAGCATAGCCTTATACTGACTGCACGAGGAACTACAGCAAAATTGCATCCAAAAGTTTATATTCTTTTCAGTATTCTTTCTCAGAGATCTTATAAGCACTTTAGAGGATGCTCCCTGGACAGAACTGTGTTAGCCAGAGTGGACAGCTGCAAAAAAAGTGCAGCTGCTCACAGCTTCCCCTGGAGGTGACAGCTAATTGTCCGTGGTTTGAGCTCTTAGGCCAGGTCGCCCAAAATCCAACGGCATTTTCACATTTCTGGTCGGTGCTGTTTCGTGCTGTCAGATTTTGGATTCCCGGCGGCCCAGTACATGAGCTGCACGGGAATCCCACAGCAGTCCGACAGGATATAAAACATGTTCTATATTCTGACGGACAGTTTTAGTAAAAAATCTGTGCGGTGTAGACTACAGCACGGATTTTCTATTTAAGGCTACACAGCGCTGGGTGCGGTCGGATTTTCGGCGGATTCAAAATAATGAATCCACTGAAAAACCGACCAAAATCCAGTGCTGTATAGACATGGCCTTAGATCTGCGGTAATCAGATCATCCAAAAAGAAGTCCTCCTCTAGTGAAGCCTAGATGGAACAGTTTCTGTATTTCGTCTACATTACAATGTTAGAGCTTGTCCCCACGGCAGAGTTTTCAGTCGGTTTTACAGACGGTTTTCGGATTTGAAAACATTCTGTTAACAGACTGTCAACCTTTTATATTAACTTAAACAGAAAATCTGAGCAGTTTCCGTGCACAAGTTCACACAGCACAGATTTTCTTCCGGGCGGTTTCTTACATGCCGACGTAACGAAAAACTTAATATTTTAAAATTGGAGTCAATGTAAACCGCTCAGAAAGTGAGGGAACAGTTTTTGGGCAGTTTTTAGGTTTTTGGGGAAAAAAAAGTGAAGAATGATCCCACCTATAGTGGGTGTGTTTTTGCAGCTCCTTTTGCACTTTTTTAACACAGGAAGCTCCTGCAAAGGACTTCAGTGTGAATGAGAGTCTATAAATCCTCTTTTTAGCCTAAACTAACCAAATTTTGATGCTGTTAACATGCACATGTGCTTAAAGTGAAAAAGTTGGCCTTTGTGCATCATTGTTAAATTGTGGAGGTGATCAATATCTCATGGTTTCTTGCACCAATCAGGATACTTTTGAACTCGGTACACTATTCAGCTTGAAAAACAGTCCAAAAACCGCTGGGAAAACCTGGACAAAATCCGTGACAAAAAGGGCTCATCCCCACGGCAAAGGACAAGCACCAGTCGGTTTATCGGTCCGGTATTTGTCCTGATTTAGCGCCGTCCCCACAGCCGCCAGGGGGCAGCTTTTGTCCGCGATTAGCAGAGAAAAGCCCTTCCCATTGAAATGTTCATATTCCGCCTGAAAACCGGACGGAAGAATGAACACGTTCAATGTTTTTCGGACCGCCGGCAGTTTGAAAAACCGGCGTGCGGAAAATCCGTGCAGTGGGACTGCTGCACGCGTTTTCCATAGTGGCCCGGTGTGTTAATTTGTGGCCGGTTTTTCAGACAGTCTGCAAAGCCGGCCGCAAACCGGTACCGTGGGGACATGCCCAAACAGTTCAAAAAAACCAAAACTGCCGAAAAACCGACCGGTTTGTGTGTCGAGCACAGTCCCAAAACCAGTTGTAATGAACGGTTCGGCAGATGTAAAAAAAACAGAGCTGTTTCTGTCCTTTGCGGCCTAAGGGGCCGTTTCCACGTCCCAGGACAAATACCAGTCGGAAATCTCGACCAGTATTTGCTCTGTTTAGGGGCCGTGTACATGGCCGCAGGGGTACAGCTTTTGTCTGCGGTTTGCGGGTCAAGCCCTCCCCCTTTGTGCCGACATGTTCAGCCTGTAAACCAGGCGGAAGAATGAACATGTTCAATGTTTTTCGGACAGACGGCGGTCTAAACAAACATCCGGTGGAAAATCCGTGCAGTGGGGACCGCTGCACGGATTATCCATTGAACTCCGTTTAAAAGGTTGACACACGCATTACAGAAAGCTTAAAAAACAAAAAACAGTCTGTAAAACCAATTAAAAACCCAAACCATCGGGACAAGCCCTAAACGCATCCTGACAGATCATCAAGTGTGAGTACAGGTAATAAACATGTCCCTTCACTGTCATTTGGTCACAGTGTACCAAGCACCTTCTCTGCTCTATCCCCTACTGAGTCATCATGCTACAATGCATATCACCTCCAAGCTAAAGGCTTGAAAGAAAGGTCAAGTGGGTGTGATGGTGAATGGAGTGACAACCCCTACCGGTTAAATTGCTTTCCTACTGGTACGGATGACCTTGCTTGGAGAAAACAGCGAACACTCACAAAGTCCAGTTTCAGTGCTGAACTTGAGAACACTTTGCTCACGAGGCACCTCCGCTTGGTGAGAACAGACACATATTTAACCCCTTAAGCTGAACGCCTGAAAAGTACTTAACAACCAGCAAAGGTTTGTAGGTTTTGCCTCCTTGTGTCTCAACAGTCGTAACTTTTTTTATCTTTTATGTGACGCAGTTATTGAGGACTTGTATTTTGTGGGACAAGTTGTATTTTTGGGGGCATAGTTTAAGTATACAAAAATATTACTGCAGATTTTTTTTTCCTTCATTATTTTTTACACCATTAACATTTCACACTAAATAGCCTGTTGGATGAATTCTACAGGTTATTACAGTCATGTAGATACCTAACGTGTAGTTTTTTGGTTTTGTAGAATAACTATTAAATATTTTTATATATTTTTTTTCTCAACACTGTAATTGTTTTACTTTTTTGTTTAATCCCATTAAGGGATAACTAACACTTTTTTTTTACACTTAGTAATGTATAAGCATACATGAATATGCTAATACATTACCTTCTATGTCACACAGGCAGCAGTCAGGGCAACATACAGTGTACCCTGACCACAGGCTTGCTCTACAGTCAGCACTGGGGCTACTCTAGGTCCCCAGTGCTGACTGTACAGACCTTCCCCCGGGCTCAATTGAGTCACTGGGAATCCCAATCACCCGATGGAACAAAGGAATATCCGTTGATTATGCCTCAGTCCCTGACCGCAGCAATCAAAGGGTTACGCACTGGGGATCTGAGGTTTCCTCCACCTCCCGGCGCTTGCAGAGACTGCTCTACAGACAGAGCTGGTAAAGGGCACCTGTCAGCTACCTTACGCTGCCTGAACGACGGGCAGCATGAAATAGCTGCAGGTCACCCCATCCTAACCATGTGGGTTTTACCCCAAAGCGCTGCAACATTCCCAGGTAAAACTGAAGCCTTTTGTACTGATACAGCTTCTTTAGCAGAGAGGCAGTGACATCCGTCTGCTTCATACGCAGTAGGGGTCCCTGAACTGTTGGACACCCGTCTGGTTGCCCTGTTTCATGTTGGCGGTGAGCTGCTCCCCTGTAGTGCGTCGTCCATCTTCATAGCTGCAGTTTCCACGCTTCTCATTCATGATGGCGCCATTTCTCCACTTGCGAAGTTTCAGAATCCCTTGGCCCAGAAACCAATAATCACCCTTTTTCTGCAACTCAGAGGCTGCGTCCTCCCGGTAAAGACAAAACACTGTATTTTACAATCTTTTTTCTTTTAGGCCGTTTATTGATGCAGTTTTTGGATTATTAACATTGGAATAATCATTTTATAAATGTGACTTTTCCAAGTTTTTGTGCAAAGCTGTCAGTTTTGAAATGTGACCTAAGAAAATCTGAGCCATGTAGACTACTACCTGGATTTTTATTGAGGTCTATGTGGACGGCTGACAGCTGGATTTTCAAATCTGAAATCCGTGTCGAAATTCAACTGTAAAACCACGGACCCTGATAATAGCAACATAATAATAATAATCTTTATTTATATAGCGCCAGCATATTCCACAGCACTTTTACAATATAGAGGGTATAAGCACAGATAAACCAGAAATTAGAAAAAAGCTACTTACAAATCAGACACAAGCTGTGAGGGCCCTGCTCGCAAGAGCTTATAATCTATTAGGGTGTATGGGTGAAATAAAGGATAAGTGGTGCTTGGTTTACATGGTCCAGCCATGTTACATAAATATGGGGTAGTATACATAAAAAAAGTGAATGAACCTGCCATCGCAACCATACATCTACAGGGCCTTGCGAAAGTATTCGACCTCCTTGAACTTTTCAAACTTTTGCCACATTTCAGGCTTAGAACATAAAGATATAAAATTTTTATTTTTTGTGAAGACTCAAGTTGGACACAATTGTGAAGTGGAACGAAATTTATTGAATATTTTAAACTTTTGCAAAAAATAAAAAACTGAAAAGTGGGGCGTGCAAAATTATTCAGCCCCCTTAAGTTAATACTTGGTAGCGCCACCTTTTGCTGCGATTACAGCTGCAAGTCGCTTAGGGTATGTCTCTATCAGTTTTGCACATCGAGAGCCTGAAGTTCTTGCCCATTCTTTCTTGGCACACAGCTGGAGCTCAGTGAGGTTTGGATGGAGGGGTTTTGTGAGCAGCTGGAGCTCAGTGAGGTTGGAATGGAGAGCGGTTTGTGAACAGCTGGAGCTCAGTGAGGTTGGATGGAGAGCGTTTGTGAGCAGCTGGAGCTCAGTGAGGTTGGATGAGAGTGTTTGTGAGCAGCTGGCGCTCAGTGAGGTTGGATGGAGAGTGTTTGTGAACAGCTGGAGCTCAGTGAGGTTGGATGGAGAGCGTTTGTGAGCAGCAGTTTTAGCTTTTCCACAGATTCTCGATTGGATTCAGGTTGGACTGTGACTTGGGCCATTCTAACACCTGGATACTTTTATTTGTGAACCTTCCATTGTAGATTTTGCTTTATGTTTGGGATCATTGTCTTGTTGGAAGATAAATCTCCGTCCCAGTCTCAGGTCTTTTGCAGCCTCCAACAGGTTTTCTTCCAGAATGGTCCTATATTTGGGTCCATCCATCTTCCCATCAATTTTAACCATCGTTCCTGTCCCTGCTGAAGAAAAGCCCAAACCATGATGCTGCCTCCACCATGTGTGACAGTGGGGATGGTGTGTTCAGGGGATGAGCTGTGTTGCTTTTACGCCAAACATATAGTTTTGCATTGTGGCCAAAAAGTTTGATTTTGGTTTCATCTGAGCAGAGCCCCTTCTTCCACATGTTTGGTGTCTCCCAGGCGGCCCTTCTTCCACACGTGTGGTGTCTCCCAGGCGGCTTGTGGCAAACTGTAAATGAGACTTTTTATGGATATCTGTGAGAAATGGCTTCTTCTTGCCACTCTTCCATAAAGGCCAGATTTGTGCAGTGTATGACTGATTGTTGTCCTATGGACAGACTCTCCCACCTCAGCTGTAGATCTCTGCAGTTCATCCAGAGTGATCATGGGCCTCTTGGCTGCATCTCTGATCAGTCTTCTCCTTGCTTGAGATGAAAGTTTCGAGGGACGGCCGGGTCTTGGTAGATTTGCAGTGGTCTGATACTCCTATTTCAATATGATCGCTTGCACAGTGCTCCTTGGGATGTTTAAAGTTTGGGAAATCTTTTTGTATCCAAATCCGGCTTTAAACTTCTCCACAACAGTATCACTCCTGCCTGGTGTGTTCCTTGGTCTTCATGATGCTTTCTGCACTCTACCCAGAACCCTGAGACTATCACCGAGCAGGCGCATTTATACGGAGACTTGATTACCCACAGGTGGATGATATTGATCCTCAACAGTCATTTAGGACAACATTGGATCATTCAGAGATCCTCACTGAACTTCTGGAGGGAGTTTGCTGCACTGAAAGTAAAGGGGCCGAATAATATTGCACGCCCCACTTTTCAGTTTTTTTTATTTTTTGCAAAAGTTTAAAACATTCAATAAATTTCATTTCACTTCACAATTGTGTCCCACTTGTTAATTCTTCACAAAAAAAAATAAATTTTATATCTTTATGTTTGAAGCCTGAAATGTGGCAAAAGGTTGAAAAGTTCAAGGGGGCCGAATACTTTTACAAGGCACTGTATATAGAGAAGTGCCTGTGGGTGCCAGAGTGTAGGAAGTGACGAATGTGTGACAGAATTTGGAGAGAACGGTTAGGGACCTTGGTCGGCTTTTCTATGAAGATTTTTTTTTCAGAACGCACTTAAAACTGTGAGGGTTGTGAGTGTGCCTGATGACATGGGGTAACATGTTCCAGAGCACTGGTGCAACACGTAATATACGCAGACTGCCTATCACACACCTTATATACCTACCAAGCCAGCTCACCACACGTGACATCCCTCATGAGCTACACGCTGCCAACATGTGGTTATAATAATGTGAATCAGCGGAGTATGAACAAAGCCTTGTTCTGGGACTCTGCCTGAGGCAGCTTGATAAATATAGCATCATGCTGAAGCCATTCATTCCAATGCTTTGAGAAATGGATCCAAACACACATTGCAAGGTAAGTGGATGTAAGGGGAACGAGCTGAGAGGCGCCAGCTGTTGTGGAACTACAAGTCTCAGCGACTCAGGTTAAACTACAGGAATTCCATCACTCATTCGGACTTTTAATATTTACCGAAGACTACAACTCCCACGATGCATTTCGGCTTGAGGCTGGAATTCATCCGCCACTCGGGAAAAGTGACTTCTCCCTCTTATTTTCTTCTTCCTCGGCTGCGCTTACCTGTGCGAGTGTGAGCAGAGCCGGGGGTGAGGGGGAGGGGCTGGGAGGCAGCGGCCGTAAGAACTGGTTTCTTTGCTGCGGAGGGATACCGCTCTGAAGTAAGGAAGTGAGCCTGTCAGTTTTCGCGCCTTTTTGGCAGCGCAAGGGCTTGTGGGAAGGAGGTTGAGTGTTTGGATACGAGGAGACCCGGGACGAGCTCGGCGCCGCGATGCAGAGAGACGACCCGGAATCGTCCAACTCCTCGGACGGAGGCCCCGGAGAGCTGGTGCGGGAGCAGCTGGAGGCGCTGTGCCGGGAGCTCAACTTGGACGAAGAGACGGCGGCCGAGACTATGAGCAACTTCACCAAGACGTGGAGCACCTACAGCCTGGAGGTGGGAGGGATGGGGAGCACCGGAGGTGATGGGAGGACGCTGCTCGGGGGCAGTGAAGAGGGACATTCAATGATCGGGTTGGGGGGTGGGGCAGTTTAGCCTGATAAGGTTGGGGGAGGGCGGGTCTGAGGGGGGGTTGGGGGAGGGCGTCTGAGGGGGGCGGGGGTAGGGGGAAAGGGAGGGGGTAGGGGGGGGTCTGAGGGGTGCGGGAGGGGGGGGGCGCTCTGAGGGGGGGGCCGAGGGGGGGGTGCAGGGGGGGCGCCTGAGGGGGGGGGGGTGTAGGGGGAGGGGTTTGGGGGGGGGTTTGGGGGTGGCGTCTGAGGGGGGGGGGTAGGGGGAGGGCGTCCCCGAGGGGGGGGGTAGGGGGAGGGGGGTCTGGGGGGGGGTGGGGGGGGGGGGGGTTTTGAGGGGGGGGGTGTAGGGGAGGGGGCCTGAGGGGGGGGTGTTGGGGAGGGCTCTGAGGGGGTGCGGTGTAGGGGGAGGGAGGTCTGAGGGGGTGCGGTGTAGGGGGAGGGCGCTCTGAGGGGGTGGGGTGTAGGGGGAGGGCGCTCTGAGGGGGTGTAGGGGAAGGGGGGGCTTGAGGGGTGGGGTTGTAGGGGGGGGGCGGCTCTAGGGGGGGGGTGGGGGAGGGGGGGAGGGGGGTCCCTTTTTAGTGGGGGGGTTTGGGGGGGTGTAGGGGGGGGGCGCCTCTGGGGGGGGGGTGGGGAGGGGGGGGGGAGGGGGGGGGGTGAGGGGGGGAGGTTGAGGGGGGGGGGGGTGGGGGGGGGTTGAGGGGGGGGGGGGTTAGGGGGGGGCCTTGAGGGGGGTGGGGGTGGGGTAGGGGAGGGGGTCTGAGGGGGGTGGGGGGGGGGGGGGTTGAGGGGGGGGGGTGTTAAAAGGGGGGGGGCGTCTGAGGGGGCGGGGGGGTTTGGGGAGGGGTTGGGGGGGGGGGGGGGGTCTCGGGGGGGGGGGCCTCGGGGGTGGGTGGTTGTGGGGGGGGGGGGGGGGGGGGGGTGGGGGGGGGGGGGGGGGGGGGGTTAGGGGTAGGGGGCTCTGAGGGGGGGGGGTTGGGTGTAGGGGGAGGGTGCAACTAGGGGGGGGTTGTTAGGGGGGAAGGGCGCTCTGAGGGGGGGTTGGTGTTAGGGGAGGTCGCTCTGAGGGGGGGGGGTGTTATGTGAGGACTGTCCTGATGGGTGGTAGGGGATGGCGTTCCTGAGGGGGTCGTGGTAGGGGGATGGAGGTCCTGAGGGGGAGTGCGGTGTAGGGGGAGGGAGGTC
Organism: Phyllomedusa bahiana; assembly: GCA_025379985.1. NCBI lineage: Eukaryota > Metazoa > Chordata > Amphibia > Anura > Hylidae > Phyllomedusa > Phyllomedusa bahiana. The sequence goes on from JAODAL010007254.1 coordinate 89,584, forward strand.
TAGGAGGGGTGCGGTGTTAGGTGGAGGTGAGGTCTGAGGGGGCGGGGTAAGGGGGAGGGAGGTCGGAGGGGGTGCGGTGTAGGGGGAGGGCGCTCTGAGGCGGTGTAGGGGGACGGAGGTCTGAGGGTGCGGGTTTAGGGGGGAGGGCGCTCTGAGGGGGTGCGGTGTAGGGGGAGGGCGCTCTGAGGGGGTGCGGTGTAGGGGAGGCGCTCAGAGGGGTGTAGGGTAAGTCGCTCTGAGGGGGTGTAAGGGGGAGGGGCTCTCTGAGGGAGGGTGCGATGTAGGTGAGGGCTGTCCTTGAGGAGGGGCGTGTGTAGGGTGAGTGTGGGTCGGGGTGCATATAGTGGGGAATGCGGTCTGTGGGGCTTTGCCCTGTAGCGGAGGGCCGGTTGGGGGGTGCGTGTGTAGGGAGAAGGTTATTTTGGGGGTGCTTACTGGATGTCTAGGGGATACAACAATCATAAATATAGTAGAAATCCATAATCTGAGATCATTGGGACTAAAACAGTTGCATGGAGCCGCCCACTGTACCTACATGTGATCATACAGAGTCTGCCTGCTGCTCGCACTTCTAACGTGTATACATGGAATGAGCGGGCGCCACATACATTTATCCTACAGATCCTGTACGTACATATAACATACCAGAAGCTGGCCCACCATATGTACATACAGTGAAGGAAATAAGTATTTGATCCCTTGCTGATTTTGTAAGTTTGCCCACTGGATAAAAGACATGAACAGTCTATAATCTAAGGTAGGTCCTAATTTTGACATTGAGAGATAGAATATCAAGATAAATATTCCAGAAAATCACATTGGGTATAAATGATAAAAATTATTTGCATTTTGTTGAGGAAATAAGTATTTTTGATCTCCTTACCACCCATTAATAGTTCTGGCTCCTACAGACCTTATTAGACGCTCCCTAATCAACTTGTTACCTGCATTACAGACAGCTGTCATAAATACCACCTTTATAAAAGACTTCTGTCCAACAGACTCCAGTCAGTCAACTCTAACCTCTACAACATGGGCAAAACCAAAAGATCTTTCTAAAGGATGCAGGTGACAAGAATCATAGAACTTCACAAAAGTGCTGGAATGGGCTAACAAAACCATAGTAAGACCCTGGTTGAGAAGGAGCAAATTAGGAAAGAGAATTCAAAATTGACTGGGTCAAACGGCTTTGATCTGGGCCTATGCAAATCTCACCTCGTATGGAGCCCTTGATCTTGCAGAAAGTGTGAAAGATCACCTAAAACTAACACAGGGGAACTTGTTTAAATGATGTCAAGGCAGCTGGCACCACAGTCCACCTGAAAAACCATTTGGATAAACACATTACGCCCATAATGGTTTAAAATCCTGCAGTGCCCGCAAGGGTCCTCCTGCTCAAGAGACACAAGTTCGCAGGACCCGACTGTAGTTTGTCAATGAAAACCCAGATGATACTGTGAGTGATCAGTTAGAAGGTTGCTTTGTGGTCAGTAAGAGACAAAATTTAGCTCGTTGGACCTTAACTCAACTCGCCATGTTTTGAGAAGAGAAATTCTGCCTATGACCCAAAGCACACCGTCCCCTCCTGTCAGGCATGGAGGTGGGAAACATTAAAAAAAAAAAAATAAAAAAAAAAAAAAAAAAAAAAAAAAAAAAAAAATGTTTTTGGAGGCCGTTTCTCTGCTACGGGCACAGGACCTACTTACCACATCAATTGGGAAGAATGGAAGGATCCATGTACTGGTATAAAAACCTGATTGGACAACCTCCTTCCCTTCGCCAGGACATATAAAAAATAGGTCGTGGCTTGGGTCTTCCAGCAAGACAATGAACCCAAAACATACAGCCACGAAACAAGAGGAGTGGCTTAAAAAGCAGCATATTAAGACATGGAAAATGGCCTAGCCAGTCCGCCAAGACCTTATCCATAGAAAACATATGGAAGGTAGTGAAAGCTCCGAAGTTTTGCCAAGCCACAGCCTCAACTCATAATGATTTAGAGATGATCTGCACAGAGGGTGGGCCCAAAATTCCTCCTGACCTTGTGTGCAAACCTCCATCATCACTACAAAAATTGTGCAGACTGCTGGTGCTTTTTCCAACATTGGCTTTGCCACCAAGTATAAGTCCTTGTTTTTGCCAGAGGGATCAAAATACTTATTTCTCGCTGCAAAATAACAAATAAATTTATATAATTTTATACAAGGTGGAATTTTTTTGGATTTTTAATTGAGATTCCTCTCAATTGTTAAAATTAACTCTACTCTTAAAATTAGACAGTTTCAATTCTTTGTCATGGGCAAACTTACTCAATCACAAGGGATCAAATAATTATTTCCTTCACCAAACACAATATGTAATAATGCCGGCCCACCATACATGTATCCAATACGAGCATTGTCTGTGTGTTGTAGATCATTGTGTATTCTCTATATGACTGCTGCTAGTTGCTGAGGCCGCACACTGTTCACAGATTGGACACTTGGCGGCTGTAGATAACGCTTGCTGAGGCAGCATGTCACATTATTGGCCTCCACTTACCATGCACTGGGAAAGCTGCTGGCGAACTCTTTAACCCCTTAAGCCAAACGCCTGAAAAGTAGTTTTAATGACCATAACATTTATTTTTAGTTTTTTTCTCTTTAGTTTCAAACAGTTTGTACTTTTTTTTATTTTTATTTTCAATGACGCAGTTGGATAGGCCTCGCCTTTATTCGAGACAATTTGTACTTTATGGGAAAATTTTTAAGTTCACTTATAATAAATGGCCTTTTATTTTGTTTTTATTGTTTTTTACACATCACGTTTCACCACTTAATAACGTTGTTGATTAATTCCTACAGTTATATGTACAGTCGTTGTGGATACCTAAATATGTGTAGGTTTTTTTTTGTGGGTAATTTATTTTTTTTATTTCCCTTTTTTTCTTACTTTTTTTTTTTTTTTTCTTTTTTTTTTTCTATTTACTCCCATGAAAGGAGAACTGTTTTACATTTTTTTTAATTATTTTTTTTGTTTTTTTTACACTTAGTGATGTATTAGCATTCACATATTCTAATACATTCTAATCTGTGTCACTTTGACACAGGCAGTGATCAGGACAGATAAAATTGTGTGTACTGGTCACTGGCTTCATACACAGACAGCCCTGAGCCTACCTAGGTCCCCAGGGGCTGACTGTGCAGCTGGTCCCATGAGCTTCTGTCGGGTCACCGGGCGTTCCGATCACCCCCACCAAAAAAAAAAACAGAGGCAGGGAAACCCTTTTATTGCCGCTGTGGGGGGGGGGGTAAGCACCGCCGCAATCCAAAGGGTTAAAGCCATCGTTTGCGAGATTTCCTCCGCTCCCTGGATGCTCGCAGTAAATTCCTCTGTGATCCGAGGGATGTAGTACAGTCACCGATACCCAGCGCAATTGCGGGCGCCGGGCCGCCACAATCCCAGCCAATGTCACTGCAGCGACGGCAAAAAGACGTTGCACCCTGCAGACGAACGACCCTCACAGCCTACGTCTAAAAGACGGTGCACGGTCGTTAAGATTAGCTTGTCCATAGTATCCCTCCTGCCTGACTCCGGCCACAAACACTCCCTTTCAGTAGAAGCATATGGTCCTTGTAATTGTTAAGGATTTAACACAGTAATATCCGTGTTCTCCCTGGAAGATAATAATTCTTTAAGATTCCATTTCATCTTTATGGTTTTAAGATGATAAACTTTTACTGTAGTAAAATGGTAACATCAGGCTGTAATATCAACCTTATGATACAATAAGCAAGCTATTTAGGTAGAACAAGACACGACAATGCAAAGGTAACAATGGTTTTGATCTTTAGAACACTTTGTTTGAAGTGTTGAAGAAAAGCTGATATTTGTAATAACCCAAGTCCAGTCTGCCAACTTAGGTAATGAGTGTACAAGAGACCTGGGATCAGATTTTAGTCAAGATATGCTTCAACTGGGGACCTAAACCCTGCCTGTATACCAACTGGGGACCTAAACCCTGCCTGTATACCAACTGGGGACCTAAACCCTGCCTGTATACCAACTGGGGACCTAAACCCTGCCTGTATACTTACTGGGGACCTATACCCTGCCTGTATACCTACTGGGGACCTATACCCTGCCTGTATACCTACTGGGGACCTATAACCTGCCTGTATACCTACTGGGGACCTATACCCTGCCTGTATACCTACTGGGGACCTATAACCTGCCTGTATACCTACTGGGGGACATATAACTTACTGCATCTGCGTTCAGACGAGTGATCACCGATACGTGCTTTACATGCATCTTTGTGATGCGTCTTTCAGATCCGATCAAAGAATTGTCATGTCAATTCTTGTTCCGTTTGACGCAGCAGACGCCCTATTTAAAACTATAGGGTACGTTTCTGCTGCAGCAAAGATGCACCCAAACACGCAGCTCACTTTGGGTGCGTTGCTTTTGAATACGTTTTTCGGATCCAACACGCCATGTGGACATACTCTTACTGGCGGGTGTCGGCTTTAATTAGCAGCCGGCACCCTCCTCCTACGCAGGGGGATTACTGAGTAATCCTACTCCATAGAACCTTTACGGCACGATAATGTAAATATAGATTAAGAGGTTAATACATTGAACTCATTCAGTGTTTGTTCTGAGAAGCAATCAAGCAGCAGGGGGGCGCCATACTGAGCAGGAACAGCAATGTTTAAAACTTTTTTTTTTTTTTTTAATTTCAAAACTCGTGCTTCTTGTGACTGAGAGGACTCCCCTTTACCCTAAATAGTTTACAATGCTATAAAACCGCAACAGCCGTTCTATACTCCTTACAATTCTCTTGCGGCTTTACTAGTCGCCTGTTGATTGGGGCCCAGTGCCGGCTGCAGTGGTCACATGTTCGCATGCTATACTGACCGGAGGCTGGAGCGGTGATGCTGGCACTACGAGGATGCATGGTCACATCATTGCTGCACAGACCTTGTCACGGGGCTAGGGTAGCATTGGTGCGGGGGTATTACTACTATTGCGGTTTTACAGTATTTTAAGCTGTTTGCTATGTGAAGAAAATGGCAGGTGTATGGGGAGCTGGAAAACATCTGCAAAAGAGGAGGCTAAATGTCGGCGTGTAGCTGTTGTGATGTGCTTTCTTCATTAGTGACTGTTTTCTCTTAGGGTGATGTGAAGCACTGGTTGGCGTGTGCTCTGTACGCTGCATGTCGGAAAGCTTTGATCCCTACCGTTGGAAGAGGAGTCATGGAGGGTAATGGGGTGTCCCTTACCCGTATTCTCCGCTCCGCCAAGTTGAGGTTTGTGGCCGCTTCTTTATTTTTCTGTTTGCTGCACTTCATATTAATGGGTTGGTGTCTTTGCCGGCCTCGGTCAGTTTGACCTGACCCTCTTCATATGTTGTGTAATGATGGGTTAATGGTGCATCTGTATGTTCCTCAGCCTGATACAGTTCTTTAATAAAATGAAGAAGTGGATGGACATGTCTAACCTTCCCCAAGAGTTTAGAGACCGAGTGGAAAGGCTGGAGAGAAACTTTGAGGTTTCTACTGTAATATTCAAGAAGTTTGAGCCAATATTCATGGATCTCTTTCAAAACCCCCATGAGGAGCCTCCAAGACTGCCAAGAAGCAGAAAGCAAAGGTGAGGACACAAGTAGTCTACAACCCAGAGTATCCTCTTGGTGGATGGCGAGGGCTCCTGGCCCACTGGTTAACCCTTGAAACTTCTTGTCCATGGTTTTTCGTGGGGTTACCCAGCAAGTAAGCTGTTGTATCTCCTCATGCTCTTCAGTGTGTAGGTATGTGGGGTAGGACTGCCGTATTCATCTGTTGTTCTTGTTTTCCAGGAAATTACAGTGTAATGTTAAAGACCTTTTTAACTTCTGCTGGACATTGTTTGTGTATACCAAAGGTGAGTGTGAACTGCAGCTTCTTCAGTTTTCCTTGTGTTCGAGTGTCCTGAAGTCCCACTGGCCATTATAATGGATAAAGAAAGACTAAAACATAACTGGTCTCCCTAGTCCGTGATGAAAATGATTGTGGGAATTTATATTGTTTGAATACTTTAAGATTTATTTATTTTTTTGTTTTAAGGCAATTTTAGCCTGATAGGTGATGACTTGGTGAATTCTTACCACTTGCTGTTGTGTTGCCTGGATCTGGTTTACTCCCACACCTTGCAGTGCGCCCATAAAGATGATTTGCTAAACCCACATTACGGGTTGTGGTTTTGGGTGTGTTGGTGTTCCCTTTTAAAGAAAACCCTACACCACCCCCCAAAACAACAAAGAACTACATCTTTTAAGAGTTTTCTCAAATACAAGTATTAGCAAAAGGGAAATAATACCCCAAAATTTCCCTTTGGGGGAAAACACCGTGACCCCAAAAACCCAAAAGGGGGTTTTTTAAAAATTTTTCCTTAAAAAAACCCAAAAAACTTTTTAAAATTTTTTTAAACACTGGGGGAAAACTTTCCCCTTTGCAGGGAACAACATAAATGTGCGTTTTATAAAAACCCCCATGAGACTTCCCCAAAGGCCCGGGTTAAAATTTCTTCCCAAGCCGGTGTGGGTTTTTTAAAAGGATTTGGGACAAATATTGAAATCCCATCCACGTCAAAAGGAATTTTTCCCAAATTTTTTTATCCGCTTTAAAGGGGCCCATTTTTTTTTTTTTTTTTAAAAAATAAAAGGGTTTTCTTTTGATTTTTTCCTGAGGGGGAGCAAATTTGAGAAAAGTTTATGATTTTGGCTTGTTACTTACGGGTTTTCCCCCGGGGGTGATTGGTCACTTTAAGTCTTTTCTTTCAAATATTCACATAATAATGAACATAATAGAAATTAAAAATCAACATAATAAACATACAATGGGAATCTGTCATGTATCCTTGTGTGTGTGGGTCTGTTTCATATTTAAGCAACCATTTGCATACTTTCCTGGTAACAGAGCTCATAATTAGAGGCATTGTAGTTTCTTCCTCTATACGTTTTCTCAGAGGCCTCATAAATCTGTGGTTTTGTTTGGAGACCGATGAAACTTTGACTTTCCTTGAAGGACGTCGGTAATGATCCCCAATTATTTATTTTTTCTTGTCCAAACAGCAAAGCTTTCGGCTTCCGATGATGATGGGGAAAATCCCCTTGTTTTTCATTGGTACATTATGTGAACATTATGATGGTCTTAAAGTAGAAGCTAAAGGAATAAAGCAACATTACTTCAAGCCCTATATCTCTAAACTGTATGACAAAAAGGTATTGTCTCCAAACACCAACTGCAGGACGGGGTGCTCCTTTATCATTAAATCAGCAATTCTTAAGGGCCAATATATTGTTAACCGCTTAACGACTGCTGATTATTTTTTCGCGGTGGCCATTAAGGGACTTTATTCTGCAGCACTGTAAAAGTACAGCACTGCAGAACAGTGGCTAAGGGGGATTGAAGGGCACAGGTTTAGAAACAGCCGGGGGCCCCAAAAGAAAATGAACGTTGGGGCCAATGTTGGAAACGTCAATGTCCTTTCGCTTCAAGTTTTTGTAAAACACGCTGTGTGTTCACTGTTTGCGCACTGCAGGCAGCAACACCCCAGTCATATCGGGGTGTTTGCACCTGTAATGGGTTACAGGGGAAATATGTAATACAAAGATAATGTCTCCCAAAATACTTTGCCGACCTAGGTTTAAAAGTAAATTTAAACCAGTTTCAACCAGGTGAAGTAGAAAATGGCTAAATATTGCCTGGTCATTAAAGGGGAGTTCCATCAGTCGGGGCATGATAGAGGAAAAGAATCCTACTTGCCTCCCGGACGCTTCCGTTCAGTCCCGGCAGCCGTCCCTTCATCCTGGCTATAGCAGTGAACGTTCATTGTTCACATGACCATTGCAGCCAATCACCGGCCACATGCATGTGATGTTGTGGCCTGTGATTGGCTGCACCTGTCACATGAACAATGAACGTTCACTGCTATAGCGAAGATGAAGGGGTGATGCAGTACGGGAGCGTCCAGGAGGGGAGTATAACTTTTTTTTTTTTTTAATCATGCCCCCGAAGACGTACAAGCTTTTTTGAACTCTTGGAACACCCCTTTAAGCCCCAATGCATGCACTATTAAAGGAGTTATCCAGCCTTCTAAAACTGAAGGCCTATCTTCATTGCACGCCTTCAGTATTAGATTGGCGGGGTTTGCACTTCCAGCACCTCTACTGATTGAAGGGGCTGTGTGCTCGCAGAGGATGTAAGTGTTGTACCCCTTAAAGTTTAATTGGTGTAGGCACTGTTTATGCTATTGTACTTAAATGATGGGTTATCCTCAGGATGTTATCGAAGGATAGATAACCCTTTAAAGGACTGTTTCTCTTGAAGTGGGAATGTTGTCTTCCTCCAGCTTTGTTATGGGGGTGTTACCAGTTATTGTGATGTGTGTGATGATGCTGGGGAGATCGCTGAGAAGTAATCTCTATAAGACAAAGCGTCGGCGTACCATTTAAATGGTGACCAGATGGAAAACTGCCAGACTTTTGTATTTGTGATTAAAAAAAAAAATAAAAAAAAACAAAACCTGGAGTGACATTGGAGGGGTATTCCCATCTGGCTGATTAGCTTTAAACATGCAGGAAAAGATAAAGACTATTACCAACTACATTGATCTGATTTTGCTTCATTTTAGAATTAGAGTAGCTTTTATCTCCTGCTTTTGTGCACAAGCTTCTCTTGTTACCAACCATCTCTCTGCTCTAACTGGCTGTAGAGCCCTGGCCAAAGTCACTCCCTGCTGTGTCTTGTCAGCTGCACAGAAGCTTGTTTGTTTCTAATTAATAAACTTTCACCCTTTTGAGCTATTTAGCCTTCTGCCCTGCTGTTGGACCCCTCCACCACCAATGTCTCTCTAACAGGCTCTGCTTGAAATAACAGAGCTGATATGCCAATCACTGCTATAGAACTGCCCACAGTCTGAATAGGAAGCAGGGGCCCGATGCTGCCTGTAAGAGCAGGCTCTGTGAAACAGCCAGATGGGTAAAGCCATTTGAAAGCAAGAAAACACTTAACCTTTTAAACATGTTTAAAAAGAAAAATTTGATTTAAACAATTTTCTGATGACGCTTTACCTTCTTAATTTTTCAGATCATAAGAGGAGACTGCTTGCTGGATCTCTCAAGTTTTACAGATAACAAGTGCGTACATGTTACACCACCTCTATCGTTATTCTGAAGCTTTTCTGTCATAACTTGATTGTACATTAAAGGGACACAGTTTACCACAGATCTGCACTGTTCTAGATTCGCCTTAGGGCATGTTCACACAGCATCTTGCATCCGTGTGGACATACGCTTTTCAGATGCGTCTCTGGGACCGACAGAATGAACCCAGAGACACATCTAACAATAAGCAGTGAGTTTCTCACTGTCGGCAACGAGGAACACGCAGCGGCGTTCACATGAGGGATCGCCACTGCGTGTCTGCATCGCACCTGTCTGGTCCGTCTTTCGGATGCGATCCAAGGATTGCATGTCATTTCTTTGAAAGACAGACCCAACAGGCGCGATGCAAACATGCAGTGGTGATCTCTCATATTGAACGCTGCTGCGTGTTGCTCATTGTTGGCAGTGATAAACTCACTGCTAATTGTAAGATGCGTCTCTGGGTCCGTTCTCAGTCCCAGAGACTCGTCTGAAAAGTGTATGTTCATACGGATGCAAGACTCCGTGTGAACATACCCTTACACTGTATGCAGGAGGCCCAGAAAGGCGTGTGTAAAGTGGAGTATGTAAATGATGCATGGTCACACAGCCTGTGATTAAACCATGTTGATAGGGCAACATAAACTACCTGAAAGGTTCCCTATCTGAGAGCAGGGCATGATACAGGGAAATTGAGCCCTGTGATATATAGGGTTATATGATACAGGGGAGAAGCTGAGCTCTGTAATATATAGGGTTATATGATAGAGGGAGAGAAACTGAGCTCTGTGATATATAGGGTTATATGATAGAGGAGAGGAGCTGAGCTCTGATGTATAGGTTTATATGAAAAATCTGGTACTAAAAGATATAAAGCAACAGACGCCAAAGCGCACTCCTAGTGCAGCAAAAGAATAAATAAAAAATAAAAAAAAAATATATATATATATATATATATGTGTATGTAGAACTCCCACCTTTATGGTGATTTTGTTTGAGCATATAACAGGCTGCTGGTCCCGTCTCCTCGAATCGTGGACGTAGTATCGCTGGTCCTCAATGGTTGAATATAAAATTGTATTTCACTTATGTGGATCACAAGAAAAAATGAAGGTAGAATCTAGGGATCATAGCGCTGAAGATTAGTATTCAGAAAAGCCTGTGCCAATTGAAATAAGGGATAAAATCCCAAATAGTTACTTTTTTTATTGTATAAACGGTTTAGCCACTGAAAGACGTATAAAATAAGTCAGACCTCTGAGTGAAAGTCTGTAAAATAGGGGTTTAAAAACAACACGTTTCGCTGATACACATGTTCAGCTTCATTAGGCAGTGTAAGGCATTAGGTAGAGGTCCGTGCTTTATAATCTGTGAGCTTTTGTTAATTGTCAACTGAATTACATTTAAATAACATAAAGATAAAAGCTTAAATGAATGTATACAGTTATAATTACAGTCCTTGTTGATATTTCGACTTTACAAACGGCTTCATGATATATAACTATTTGAACCCGGAAGGGTTGAAGTGGCCGATTTTATGAATGAGTTACTGCCAGCAGTTTGTAATCACTGCGATGCTAATACTTACATTAAAGGGGTTGTATCATTTCATTAAATAGTCTTCAGAATAAGGGGACAGTGAAAACAAGCAACTTTGCAATTGGATGTCATTAGCAAATCTGTCTTTTTCACAGGATCCCTTATCTCCTGTTTCTGTAAACACAGTTCCCCAGTGTCGGTCGGATCCCTCCTCCTTTCTTCTCATTGGCTGCCGCCTCTACTAATTTACATTCTGTCTGGCCCCCGATCCTATTCACAGGATCAAGCATTCCTGTCTCGCTCACTCAAAGTAAGGGACTGGCACAATTTCACTCTGCACAGCCAGCAGAAACAGAGAGGCACTGCACCTGCTTCTACAATGGGAAAACAGCACAATTGTGCCTCGATGCCTAAATGCTCCTGCGTGTAAACATAGCAGTGAGATCTGTGCTGCTCTGGAAGAGTTGAAGACTGGATTCAATTGTAACAAACCTCCAGCTGTGAGAGGAGATCAGTGCTCTGAGTTCATAGAAGATTGTCTAGACTGAATGCAGGGCTGTGCTATGTAAACATACTTACAAAATAAGACTGCATAGGGAAAGGACACAGTGATGATGTCATCCACCTCGGTTAAGAAACACCCAGCTGGGTGGGGAAGAAACGCCCCTGAATTTGTAGAGCTGAGAGCACAATGATGCACACAAACTAAATAAGCGATACATCCCCTTTAAGCTCAGATGTTGCTCATGAGGCTGCTTGATTACGCTATCACCTACTGAAAACTCTCTATTGCCGCTCAGAGAGGCAGCTTTGTAAGTGAGTTGCTGTTGCGTTGTTTTTAAACCCCTATTTTCACTCAGAGGTCTGACTTATTTTATACTTCTTTCAGTGGCTAAACCTTTTATACAATAAAAAAAAAAAGTTTAAAGGAGTTGTCTCACTACATAGATTTATCTTACCTCAAACCTGTTTTCTTGGTATCATTTTGAATTCAGGGGTGTGTTTAATTGTTTCTACTAGGCTGCAGTAGAAGCCAGGTCTGTAGCTATAGCAACCAGTGCTGGAAGCCTATCGTGAGAGATTGAACAGGTCTGTAACTATAGTGATCTGAGGAGCTGATGCAGCTCATACAAGAGGGGATATCTCAGAATAGGTAGGACGCTGTTAATGGATACATATTGCAAAGTGACTTGTAGTGAGACAACCCCTTTAACTATTTGGGATTTTATTCCTTATTTCAATCGGCACAGCCTTTTCTGAATCCAATCCCTTTCAGGCGCTAGACCCCTTAGATTCTCCTATAACTTTTCCTTGTGATCCACACAAGTGAAATACAATTTTATATAGGTTTATATGATAGAGAAGCTGAGCTCTGTGATATATAGGGTTGTATGATAGAGGAGCTGAGCTCTGTGATAGATAGGGTTACGTGATAGAGGGAGAGTAGCCGTGCTCTGTAATATATAGGGTTATATGATAGAATGAGAGAAGCTGAGCTCTGTGATATATAGGGTTACGTGATAGAGGGAGAGTAGCTGTGCTCTGATATATAGGGTTATATGATTGAGGAGAGGAGCTGAATTCTGTGATATATAGGGTTATATGATAGAGGAGAGGAGCTGAGCTCTATGATATATATATATATATAGGGTTATATGAGAGAGGAGAGAAGGGAAACTCTGATATATAGGGTTATATGATAGAGGGAGAGGGGCTGAGCTCTGTGATATATAGGGTTATATGATAGAGGGAGAGAAGCTGAGCTCTGTGATATATAGGGTTATATGATAGAGAAGCTGAGCTCTGTGATATATAGGGTTATATGATAGAGGGAGAGGAGCTGAGCTCTGTGATATATAGGGTTATATGATAGAGGGAGAGAAGCTGAGCTCTGTGATATATAGGGTTATATGATAGAAGTGTATATATATAGAATCCTGTATGTCACAGAGCTCAGCTTCTCTCTCACATCCTGCTCTCAGCTAGGAAAGCATAAACCACAAGACTGGTTCTCTTTTAAATAGACGTATGTCAGAACTGTAGTATTTCTGGTGGCACTTTAAATGCTGGGGATTAGGCACGTATATTACTAAATATAAGTTCGGTTAAGACCTCGTGTATGGCTAATGTTGGAGTTTTGCTTGATAGTAGAAATGCTGCTTTTGTTTTTTTCATCCACAGTAAAGCACTAAATAAGGAGTATGAGGAGTATGTCCTTACAGTGGGAGACTTTGACGAGAGGGTGTTTTTAGGAGATGACGCAGATGAGGAAATTGGGACTCCCAGAAAATTTTTGGCTGAGCTTCCTTCTGGCAGTTGTACACCAAGAAAGAATTTGGAGTCCAGCCTCCAGCAGCACTTTGAGAAGGTAGATTTCATGCTTTGCTATTTCTCTTTGCAAACAGTGTTAAATAAAATGGCCGGGATGAGGCTGTAGAAGGTAATAATAATAATCATCAGGCGATCAAGAAGATCTGCAGATTGAGATTTCTGATATGATTGTATAGTCACTAGAATGCTAGAAGCCTGTCGAGTGTGTAAGAATCTTTTATCTGCTTTCCAAGTATATAATGGAGTAGCTTAAGGTTTTTTCAGTCTGACTTTAAATAGGACTTGTGAAAGAATGAGAGGCTGTGTGTAAATTTAAAGAATGCTTTTTTTTTTTTTTATGTCAACTATACTTGGGTGAGATGGAAGCCTCTCAATCGGGAGGTCCATTAGTTACAGTGTAAAATGTAGTTACAAAAAGTCACTTAGTCTGGTGATCCAGTTCATTTAATGGGCAGTCCAATTATTTCAATGGGCTCCATGAAATACGTAATTACTCCTGTGGTGATGCTGTCAGTTAATTGAACACCTGCTCCTGGATCTTTAGCAAATATTACAGCAGATCATTTTCGACATCCTGTGATTAAGGACTGTGCCAAAGTTGTGTCACAAATGGAGAACCCCTTTTTAAATTTTAGAACAAATCAAATTGTCAACAACAAAGGGCCACATGTATGAAAACTGTCTCTGTCCAAAACTCACTTTGTTGCCCATAGCAACCAATCACAGCTCCCCTTTCATTTTTTTTCAGAGCACTATATAAAATGAGAGGGGTGGTCTGATTGGTTGCTATGGGCAACAAAGTGAGTTTTAGACCTAGACAGTATTCTTACATGTGGCCCAAAAGGTCTACTTTCCACCGGACAAGTGTGTTCTGGTATCTTTCCAGGTATAAGACTTCTGTTTAAAACATTCTTCTGTCAAAGCCATTCGTAGAGAATCTGCATGTCGACACATGGATTCTCTGTAGGTCCATAACGCTGTATGGTGACCGCTTGTAAGTAGAGATGAGCGAACAGTAAAATGTTCGACTATAACTTAGAACAGTAGTGGTGTTCGGTTCGAGCTGCGATTCAAACTCAAACACCATTAAAGTCAATGGGAGAAGATGTTCTGGTTAATTTTTATACCTATACAGGTGAGGGGGAGCTGTAATTACCATCCATAACAGTAACCTGGATACGTGGAACAACTTAGTTAAGAAAATTTGGATCTAACAGTGACAGAAAAAAATTGAGAGGCTAAAATACTTTGTTCCTTTCAATGGCTAACCGAGAAGATGAGGACAGCTTGCAAGCCGGGGCGTAACTATAAGAGGTGCAGTATGGGGCCTTGCATTCTGACGATGCCCAAAAGCCAAAACCCAAAAAGCCCCTTTGACACATAAGACACCAGCATTGGAAATGGCACGTGGTAACTGGCAGGAGCCCCATTTCACTTTTTGCACTAGGGCCCAAGAATTTCCAGTTACACCTCTGCTTGCAAGCTTTGTACATTTGATATATGTGGTGGCAGCTAGAACACCCCAACGGTATATTTGAAAAGTATTTCACCCCCAAAACTGCCAAAGATTAAAGGAGTGTTATCGTTTGAGCTGCTCGTGCTGTCCAGCTAATTTTCTCAGATTGAGTTTGAAATTCAGGGGCGTGTTCTTCCTCTCAGCAGGCGTGTCTCCCCTCCCACGAGGCGTGTCTCCCCTCACTGAAGAACTGTGACATTTTGTTTAAAGCAGGGGATGCAGAAGGTTGTCTGGATATAACAGCTCTGTAGCCTCCTGCCTGCTTATGTCTGCAGCCTTGAGGCTCCAAACTCCAGCAAGCAGCTGTCATATGTCTTAGTTTACACACAACTGAAAGCCTGCAGCTGTTAAGATCTCTGCTTCCTGTCAGTGACATGTGGAGAGCAAATCAGCTTTCAGAGAAGGCCATGCTCATCTTGTAACTGACTTGGGCTGGTGGTGCAGCTAGTAGAGCAGTGATAGACTTATTGTTTTTACAACGAAGGGGTTTGGAGTTCTAGTCCCTCACAGGGTATATTTTTTTGTCCCCCCAAAATTCTACACATATGTAGAGAGACCTAAAATATATATGTTAATCTATATAATGATATATATATATATATATATATATATATATATACACACATACAGGGCTCCTCTCTATCATTTCTTATCCCCCAGAATATATGCATTGTATCACGTATGTTGGAAGTGCTTGGTGTGACTGCAAGGATGGGACACTATATAGGGGAGCTTTGTGTGTGTATGTGAATAAAATTATAGATGTTCACACATATTTTCATATCTTTACATATGTGTATAAATTTTAAATAAAAAAAAAACAAACAAAACACTACTGATGGGAATTGAACTCCCAACCTCTGTCTTGTAGGGCTGATCACATAAGCACTACTCTATACAAGCAGCTCATGCAGACACAGTGTTGAATACTTATGTTATACAATACAGATGATGTCATAAGGATGCGGGGCTTGCATTCGGTCTGAGGAACAGAACGCCCTCTTTTCAAAGTAGCAGCTTAAGGACTGGATCTGTGAGGAGGTGAATCAACCTCTTGGCAAAAGCCCTTTAAACAGCCAGTAATTGCCCAGATCATCACCATAGAGCTGAGATGTACATAGAGCCAGCAGACTCTGGTTTCACTATCGATTTTAACAGCTCAGAGGGGAGTAAACACAGAGTGTGCAGGCAGCCAATCACAGCGCAGGGGGCGTGGCCATGACGTTTCCTGTCTAGGGGCATATCCCAACAGGCTGAATGAAATGTCAGCCAATCACAGTGCAGGGGGCGTGTCTAGGGGGCAGGAATAGACCCGGGGGCGTTTTTTGTCCCAGCAACAGCAGAAATAAGACAGATTTACAGCGAAGCTGATATCTGCTAAACCAAGTGACAGAGGTAATGCAACCCAATTACAAAAGTGCTTATTTTTACTTTCCCCATAATCTGAGACATGATCTTTGTAACGATAAAACCCCTTTAAGTTTTCTCCACAGTATAATTTTCACCAATAAGCCACTATTTAGAATATATTTCTTTGAATAGGAGAATTGGAGATGGGTGTGTTATAAAATAATTTCACCCCCAATACTGCAAAAACAAAACTTTTTGGGCGTGGAGTATGATGTAGCAAATCCAAGCACTCTGTATAAAATATATCCATGTATATGAGAGGTGTTATGTGGACCAGCAAATGTCACCAAATAACATCTTCTGGGTGTGTAAAAGAAGCAGCCAGCAATACCAAACTCCCTAACTATTGCTGTCTATGGAGAGGAAAATGCTATCTAATGAAGAGCAGTCTGTACAGTACAGAGTGAGCTGAAAATGGCGTTCACAAGGCAATACAGTGAAATATATATATAACATGGTCATCATTATTATTATTATCATTTATTTTGGAGCGCCCTTGATTCCAGGGCGCTGTACATTTCAGGCGGGTACATAAATAACATTGGTCAAACAATTACAAAGTGACAATAAGTGACTAACAACTGGTACAGAGGGAAAGAGGTCCCTGCCCGCGAGGGCTTACAATCTACAGCCAATGAAAGCCCTACACCTCAGCGATGACTTTTTTGATACTTCTCTGTGCTCTGCACTGATTGAATGGCCGCTAAAAGTGCAGAAAGCCGCTGAAAATGTTGTGTCGAACGCCATGTCGAACTGGAACGAACGAATAAACTGTTCGGTTTGAGTACTTAAAAAATCAAGATGTTCGACTCGAACTTGACTTTTCTAGAACGGTTCGATCAACGCTACTTGTAAGGAAAGAATAGCAGTGTAATACAGGACATGATGAGCGATGCTAAACTGAGGGTTGACCTTCTATCTCTACATGTAGAACAACTTATATACTTTTTTTGTAACTTTCATCTTGTTCCATAGAGGAGATCATTTGCGCCATCCACTCCATTAACTGGTAGACGATACCTGAAGGAGAAGGAGGCTGTAATCACTCCGGTGTCATCAGCAACACAGTGTGTGAGCAGGCTGCAGAGCATGGTGACTGGATTCCGCAATACCCCCAGCGAACAGCTTCTTACTATCTTCAAGTATGTATCTGGCGTACACGTAATGTATTTTTATGTTAATCCTAGGGGTTATGATACACGTTTTGTATTTTGCTGTAGATCATGTGCTCGCAATCCCATGGAAAATATACAGAACATTGTGAATGACGTCCAGAAACGGTTCTGTCATCATTACACTCAGCCATCAGGTGATCAGCCTGGTTCTCATATTGGTGAGTTACCAAAACCATTTGCTTGAAGTAATAAATATATATGTGTATATGAGAATGGCATAAAAGGGATAGAGCTAAAATCCTTAAAGGGGTTGTCTCGCTACAAAGAATAGCTTTCAAATTGTAGGGAACACAAAATAAAGACATTTTCCAAATATATTGCTTTGTTTCTCTGTTTTCCCTAAGGAATTACAAGTGAATTTTATGACCTCCTGGCTAGTTTCAGTTCCCTCAGTAACTGACCTGTAAACAATTCTCCCCCTGCTGTTTGTTCAATGAGATAACAGTGAGTGATGTCATCACACAGGTCACCTCAGTGTCCTGTGCTGCTCAGCAGTAAAAAGCTTGATTTATGTAAAATAAACAGAACTGTAATTAGGGCTTTTGTTTTGGGGATTAGATAAGAAGTCCTATTAGTAGTTTGAGAAGCTAATCTGATCTAATTAGCATCTGAAAGCACAGCATGGCACAGAGCTGTACAAGCATGGAGCTTATGCAAATGAGTCAGTCTGAACCAGGAAGTGACAGAGTATTTCATTCATGCATTCTCTGAAACTCTGAAGGGAGACAACTCCGTTAAAGATATTTACCATTTTACAACTAAAGTATTTTTTTTTTAAAGTCTGTTCTATTAAAATATAATGGTATTTATCCCGTATGATGAAAACCAGAAGGGGGGGAACCCAATGCCAACTTTTTTTTGCTTTTATACAGTAATCATTGCAGAAAAATGTGCTACAAATCAATTTTTTATTTATTTTTTTAAACCACCCATATGAACATATGCTGCGCTTACTGAAATGGAGAGTAGTCAGAGGATTCTTTGATGGTACTTCTTTCTGGTGGGCTATAGCCTTGAGAGGTGCCAAGAAAAGGATTGCCTCATTATCTTTTCATGTATTTTAAGTATATTCCTTTGTTCCAGTTTGATCCCTTTGCATAGAAATCCCTTTCCATTTTCCACTACTATTTGTAATGAGACTGTATAGAGATAAGCAGCACCAACCGTAAAGTGAGATTGGTCTGCCCTGCAAATCAGGAGTTTTATTTCTCAGCTAGAGAAGAACTAATATTGAAAAGTGCATCTTTTCTTGAAAAAAAAGAATGTTCTGCTTCTACATAAACTTATAAGGGCTTAAGTTATGACTTTTGGAAGACGGCAGAGGGGAAAAAAGCAAATGAGACATAAGCAAAAATCCCTGTGGTGTAAAGTGTTAATTTGCATATAATTAAAAAGTTGTTTAAAATGTTGCATTTGTGGGCATGGTGATTGACAGTTGCCATGGAGACAGTTTACAGCAGAAATGCTGTGTACAGGTCTCCTTTTGTATGAGCGATTCGAACACTGATACAAATCTCCTATGGGGAAAAGTGTAAAAAAAGAAAAAAGTAAAACACAAAAAATAAAATAACGCGTACACTGCCCTTTTTCCCTATAACAACACCAATCTTCCCAAAAAAAGGTACCCATATTTGGTATCGCCACGTGCGTAACGACCTGCCCTATAAATGTCATGTTATTTAACCCACACTGTGAACGCTGTTAAAAAAAAAATAAAAAAATTGTGGTTTTCATTCATCCCGCAGCACATAAAATGGAATAAAAAGGCAATAAAAAACTCATAAAAACCAAAGTTGTACCAATTAAAACATCAGTTCATCCCGCAAAAAAGTCCATACTCTGTATACAGAAAAATTAAAAAGTTATGGCTATTAGTAGATAGAGATGCATAAATATTATTTTTACACAATAATAACACCTTTTTTTCTCCACTTTTTTTCAGTATTTTCTTCACCCTGCCTACCAAAAAACACATTTAAAACTGATCAAAAAGCCTTTTCCCCCCAAAAAAATACAAGTAAAAACGTCAACTCCAATATCCGTACACAAAAAAAAAAAAGGTTTTGGCTCTCAGACTATGGCGATGCAAAAACGTGGTTTTCCTTTTTGAATAAAAGTTTTTATTGTGTAAAAGCAGTAAAACATAAAAAAATATACAAATTGGGTATCGCTGTAATCGTATTGACCTGCTGAGTAAAGATAGCTTGTCATTTATACCGCACAGTGACCGCTTATTAAAAAAAAAAAACTACCAGGATTGCTGTATTTTGTTCAAAACGACTCACAAAAACCTTAATAAAAAGTGATCAAAGCATTATATGCACCCCATAATGTAACCAATAAAAACGTCGACTCATCACGCAAAAAACAAGCCCATATTCAGCTCAGTATAAAGAAAGATCAAAAAGTTATGGCTGTCAGAATAGGACAACATAAAAGCGCATTTTTTATAGACCCATTTCTATTGTGTAAAAGTAATAAAACATAAACTATATAAAATTTATATAATTGTACCGACGCACATAATAAATTTATCCGGTCACTTACACCGCACGGCGAAAGCTGTAAAATTGAAACCCAAAAAACAATGGCGGAACTGCGTTCACCCTGCCCCCTAGTTTCATGACCCAATGCTGAAAGAAAAAATAATGGAACACCCGTGCACCCAAAATGCACAATAGACCCCTACATGAGATCCATGAGGGGTGCTGGATCCGAAATGGGGTGACTTCTGGAAGGTTTCACCTGTTCTGGTAGTTTGGAGGCTTTGCAAATGCGAGATGACCCCACCAAAATCTGCGTTCCAAAAACCAAATAACACTTCCCCCCTTGCATGCCCGGCCATGCGCCCAAACAGCAGTTTACACAGCGTAGTGCCAAACTTGGAAGAAATTGCGTAACAACATTCGGGGAGCTTTTTTCCCAGGATTCTTTGTTTAAAAATGTTTTAAACATTTTCAGCTAAAGTTGCAGATTGTTGGAAAAAGAAACTTCATTTTCATAGCCTAACACTCAAAAAATTTGTGAGGCACCTGTGGGGTCAATATACTCACTACACCCTTTGATATATGCCTTAAGGGCTGTAGTTTTCAACATTGGGTCTTCTCAGGGGAGTTAAGTCTTAGCACCTTAGGGCTAAGAATTAAATGACAATGACATTGTAATGACAATGAGACCCCAGAGTCTGGTAGGTGCTCCTCCTACTCTGAGGCTTGTGGTTGAGCCAAATAGCACACTAGCGTCACATATGGGATATCTCTGAAAACAGCAGAATCTGGGGGATCAATATTAAGTTGCATTTCCCTGATCACATCTACTGTGTTCTTGTGAACAATGGATAAAAAAATTTAAATCTGCAAAAAAAAGTGACATTTTGAAATTTCACCTCCACTTTGCTTTAATTCCTGTGAAACATCTAATGGGTTAATAAACTTCCTAAATCCTGTTTTGAATACTTTAAGGGGTGTAGTTTCTTAAATAATGTCATTTATGGGGGTATCTAACATACGGGCTAATCAGTCGCGTCAGAACTGGACTGGTCCCGAAAAAAAAAAATGTATGTTGCAAATTTTCTTGAAAATGTGAAAATTACTACTAAATTTGTAAACCCCCCCCCCCCCCGTAATGTCATTTATTAAAAAATGATGCCAACCTACAGTAGACATATGGTAAATGCTAGTTCTAAACTATCATGAGTAGAATAACTAGCTTACACGCAGAAATTTTAAAAGTTTGAAAATGGTACCTTTTTTAATTTTTCATGATACTTTGATATTTTTCACAAATAAGGACTTTTTGAACCAAAACTTCTTACTAACTTAAAGCATGTGTCACGAGAAAAAAAAAACAATCTCTGAATCACATGGATAGGTAAAAGTATCAAAGTTATTTCCACATGAAGCAAATGGTCAGATTTAAAAAAAAATGGTGCTGTGTCAGGAAGGCCAAAACTGGCTCCGGCAGTAAGGCCCCGTTCACACGGCTTATTTGCCGACGGATTGGCGGCGTATTCCGCGCCGGATTTGCGCTTCAATACGGCGCCAATCCGTCGGAGTCATTACGGTAATCCACTGCTCTCATAGAGAACAGTGGATTCCGTCGCTCCTCCCCGCTCGGCAAATCCGCCGCGGGGGGAGAAAGTGACATGCACATTATTTACGGCGCGGACGCGCCGTAAACAATGCATTGTCTATGGGGCCGGGAGCGGCGCCCCCACCGCGCTCCCGCCCCCGTCCCGCCCCTTAGTCACGCCGGATTTGTGCGCTCAATACGGCTCACAAATCCGTCGGGAATAAGCCGTGTGAACACGGCCTAAGGGGTTAAACCCACGTTGTGGAAAAGGTCAGTGTTCACTTCATGACATGGAAAATGTTTTGGGGACAGCTGTGCACAGATTAGCACCATCCGCAACAGAGCAAACTGCAAACATCCCAGCGTATGATGCAGGTTTTGTTCCTAACCTGCGGCTAGTTTCATGTGTTAGAACAATATATCTTGTGAACACATCCCGACTTAAATAAAAATTATTTGAAAATTTGTGAGGTTTGAAACATGTGGAAGGCCTGTTATTTGTCTGTTAATAAATGAGACATTTCTAACTTTTACATTGCCAGACTTCGCTATTAACCGATGGAAACTGGCCGAGATTTTATACTACAAGGTTTTAGAATCTATTGTTTCACAAGAAATCAGGAGACTTGCTGGGAAGGACATAACGGTAAGAGGAGCAACGGTCTTGATTTTTGAAAATTTAGTTTTTTACCCATTCTGATGCATCTGCAAAAATCTTTTTGAGTCATTGTACAGTCCCTCCTCCTACCCTCCGTTTCCCACTATATGTTTTATTAGAAAATGGAATTGCTTGTAATATATCAGGCATGTACATCCGTTTTTACTTGCTTACAGAATAACTTATCATTGTGTCATTAATGGAATGGTAGCTAGAGGTGATACATGTATCTAAACAATCATAGAAGCTCCTTTGCAGTCATTGAAGCAAGAACATATATGCGTCTTTTGGGTAGCATCAACCCCTCCCCTCCTCCCAGGGTGATAGTAAGAAAAATTAGAGAACCTTGTGGGTGGTTTATGCTGCCATGTCTGAGAGCAGGATATGATAGAGGGAGAGAAGCTGAGTAGTGTGGTATATAGGGTTATATGCTAGAGGAGAGAAGCTGAGCTCTGTGATATATAGGGTTATATTCTTTGGAGCAAGATTTTGGAGTAAAAAAGCAGGGTAAACTCTAACCAGACTCCTTAAAGTTTTTTGTTTTTTTTACCACAAATGCATTTAATTCCTGGTTTGTCCTGCTAAAGCTTTCAGTGTGCTCAAAAGGGGACGTGTATGATTTGTTTGAGCTGCATATCATGTGACCCAGCAGGCTTGACATCACCATGCCTTTCCCCACAGTGTGCTCACTCCAGTCAACCAAAGGTCTGTTTATGTAAAGAACTGTGAGTAGCTACAATGTAGCTGAGTGGTAACCACCTTTGCCTTCCAACATAAAGGTCCTAGGTTCAGATCCCTGCAGGAGCCAAATGTGGATTTTTTTTTTTTTTTTTTTTTACCTGATTGAGGTTTCTTTTTTTTTCCTCTTTATTTTTTTGCATTGTTTACTAAGGAGGACAGGATTAGAACGACAGCACCTGGGGTTTAACACTCGCTCAGCAGTGAGTTAGTGTCTGTGATTACTAAGCAGGGACGAGACTGACGGTAGCTGCTTGGACGGAGAGACGATGTTTGAGCATGTGCGGCCAGAACTGAGGAGTTCTCATTACTGGTCGTATCCTGTAGAGATGAGCTGTACACTATGGATCACTAAGGTAGCAGCTAAAACAAAAATAGTGCAGAAATGTTAATAATGATGAATGGTGGAAATGTTTATTATTTAATTAGCAAGCTTCCCACATCAATTTTACTTCATGGCAAAACCCCTTTAAGAGACCGTGAAAAGCTTAGTCCGCCCACATACTGTCAATCTCTGTGAGCGGCCTCATCAGTACTTTCAGTTTCACAGATTTTCTCTGCTTTTCACTTAAAAATCCAGCATCAATTCATATAAACCTGTACATCATCGGGCTCTGCTTCTCTCCCTCCATCACATACTACTTTTAAAATAGGTTAAAATAAACCACCTGACAGGTTTCCTTTAGGTGTTCTGGAGGAGGGTAGGATTAAAGGGAATGTGTCATCAATCAATGACTTATTGTTTAACACATTTTTTTAAGAATTATTATTTATTTTTATTTTTTTTTTTTCAATTTTCCACATCACTTTTACAATTTTAAAAATTCTTTAGTTTTCACTTTGGTCCTAATAATAGTCTGACACATCCTGTTCTGTAGAGGGAGATTTTCAGCAGTCTGCTCATGATCAGTAAAAGCAAGGTTAGACTGAAAGGTGACACCAATCACATTTTGCCCTCTCCTCCTCCTTGCACAGTTACTTCTTCCCAGGTCACAGAGCATGATTAGAAAACGCTCCTATAGAAGTCAATGGCTAGTCCACAGGCTCCTATGTGCATGAAGCTGCTGTAAAGCATCTCTCTAATTGCTGCCAAAAGCAGGGCAGGCAAGAATGCTGTCCCCACAATCATTTAGAGACGACCGAATTTGAGAAATTTACAATCAGAAAATAAAAATGGCTAAGAAGGAAAGAATATGTATTAGTGTCTTGTTTAATTTCATATAAAAAAAAAATTGGCGACAGATTCACTTTAAGGGCTTGTTCACACGATGTTTTTTTATCTGTTTTTCGGATCCAAAAAACGTATCTAACAATATTCAGTGTGATTTACATTGGTTTCAATGTAAAACACGCATCTCCGTTCAGACGAGTGATCACTTTTACTTCTTTTCAATGCGCTTTTCGGATCCGTTTTAAGAATTGACATGTCATTTCTACTTGCGTTTTATGCAAGGGACATCCCAATAGGAAACAATGGGATGCGCTTTTGGAGCCTGAAAAACGGATCCAAAAAACGCAACATACATTTGGGTATGTTTTGGATACCAAAAGCACATACGAAAAATGCATTGGCTTTAAATTTGTAGTGTAATACACTAAATCGGCTGCTAGAGGTCTCATTTGATGTAGAAGCACTGTTTGAACTTTAGTAACCTATTGTGGAAAGGTGTAATGTAAGAGGAAATCCAATAGATGGCGCTTCCATTATTTTACATGTGTTTAAACCTATAACTCACTTTTTAACCCCTTACCGCCGGAGCCAGTTTTTTCCTCTGACAGAGCACCATTTTTGAAATCTGTCATGTGTCACTTTATGTGAGAATAACTTTTTGACACTTTAACCTATCCATGTGATTCAGTGCTTTAAGATAGTAAGAAATTTTGGTCCAAAAAATGCTTGTTTATTTGTGAAAAATATCAAAGTATCGTGAAAAATTTACCAATTTCAAACTTCAAAAATTTCTGCACGTGATATTCCACTCAAAATTGTTTATAACTAGCATCTACCATATGTCTGCTGTAGTTTGGCATAATTTTTTTTAAATGTCGTTTTTTTTGTTTTTTTTTTTTAGGGACCCGTCTAGTTCTAACGTGACTTTGATTGACCTGTATGTTAGATACCCCCATAAATGACCTAATCTAATTAACTACATCCCTTAAAGTATTCAAAACAGCATTTAGGAAGTTTATTAACCCATTAGGTGTTTCACAGGAATTAAAGCAAAGTGGAAGTGAAATTTCAAAATTCAATTTTTTTTGCAGATTTTCAATTTTTATCCATTGTTCACAAGAATACGATAAATGTGATCAGGGAAATGCTACTTAATATTGATTCCCCAGATTCTGCCATTTTCAGAGATATCCCATATGTGGCCCTAGTGCATTATTTGGCTCAACCACAAGCCCCAGAATAGGAGGAGCACCTACTGGACTCTGGGGTCTCATTTTCATTACGATTTTATTTAGGGGCCATTTCAGGTTTGCGGACACCCTAAGGTGCTAAAACTTAATAAACTCCCCTAAAAAGACCCCATATTGGAAACTACACCCCTTAAGGAATATATCCAGGGGTGTAGTGAGTATATCGACCCCACAGGTGTTTCACAAAATTTGTTAGCGTTCGGCTGTGAAAATGAAATACAATTTTTTTTTTTTCCAATAATCTGCAATTTTAGCTGAAAATTTATAATTTTTACAAGGCATCCTGGTAAAAAAGGACCCAAAATTTTGTTATGCAATTTCTTCCAAGTTCGGCAATACCCTAAATGTGGGTGTAAACTGCTGTTTGGGTGCATGGCAGGGCGTTATAAGGAGGGAGTGTATACTTGCTTTTGGAGCGCAGATTTTGGTGGGGCCATGTCGCATTTACAAAGCCCCCAAAGTACCAGAACAGGTGAAACCTTCCAGAAGCCACCCCATTTTGGATTCAGCACGCCTCATAGATCTCATCTAGGGGTGTATTGTGCATTTATGGTGCACAGGTGTTCCAATTTTTTTTTTTTTTTTTAATTTTGCTATGAAAATGAGGGGAAAACGCAGTTCCACCATTGTTTTTTGGGCTTCAATTTTACAGCGTTCGCCGGCAGTATAAATGAAGGATATCTTTACTATGGGGTCGGTACAATTGCAGTGATATAGATTTTATATAGTTTTATTACTTTTACACAGTAGAAATACGTCTATAAAAAATTGCGTTTTTATGTTGTCCTGTTCTGACAGCCATAACATTTTCAGTTTTCTGTATACGGAGCTGATTATGGGCTTGTTTTTTTGTGGGATGAGTTGACGTTTTTATTAGTACCAAATATGGGGGCATATGCCGCTTTGATCACTTTTTATTAAGGTTTTTTGTGAGGCATTTTGTACAAAATACAGCAATCCTGTAGTGTTTTTTTATTTTTATTACAGCGGTCACCGTGCAGTATAGCTGACATGCTAGTTTTACTCAGCAGGTCGATACGATTACAGCACTACCCAATTTGTATTTTTTTTATGTTTTACTGCTTTTACACAATAAAACACTTTTATTCAAAAAGGAAAACACGTTTTTTGCATCGCCATAGTCTGAGAGCCATAACTTTTTTATTTTTCTGTGTACGGAGCTGTGTGTTTTTTGCGGGATGAGTTGATGTTTTTATTGGTATAATTTTTGGGGGGACCAACTTTTTGATCAGTTTTTAAATCGTTTTTTGGAAGACAGGGTGAAGAAAATACTGCAATCCTAGTAGTGTTTTTTTTTTTTATTTTTAACAGCGCTCACCGTGCAGTATCCATGACCAGTTAGCTTTACTCTCTGGGTCGATACGATTACGACGATACCCTATTTATATAATTTTTTTTAATTTGGAAGCACTTTAAAAAAAAAAGTGTTTTTATTGTGTTAAATAATATTTATGCATCTCTGTCTTCTGAGAGCCATAACTTTTTTATTTTTCCGTATACAGACACGTGTAAGGACTTTTTTTTTTGCGGGATGAACTGACGTTTTAATTGGTACAACTTTGGCGTTTATATGAGTTTTTGATCGCTTTTTATTCCATTTTATGTGCTGCAGATGTACAAAAATCGCATTCTGTGACTTTTTTTTGTTTTTGTTTTTTACGGCGTTCACCGTACGGGTTAATTAACGTGACAGATTTATAGGGTGGGTCGTTACGCACGCGGCGATACCAAATATAGGTACTTTTTATTTATTTTTTGATCTTTTTTGCGGTGATTGGAGTTTGTAAAGGGGAAAAGGGCAGTGTACATGTTTTAATTTTATTTTTTGTGTTTTACTTTTTTTACTTTTTCACATTTTTTTACTTTTCCCCAGTGAGGATTTGTAATAACAAATCCCCACTGGGGAAAGCAATCGTTAGATTGCTGTTTGAAGAGGCGATCTGTGCACAGCGTTACTGCTGGGCACAGGTCGCCATGGCAACTAGTGACACCATGCCCACAATGCATTGTGGGCATGGTGACGTCACCAGACTACCCGGATGCTTCCAGAAAGCATCCGGGGAGTCCGGTAGGAGACGGGCGAGCGGCATCTGTGCCGCTGCCTCGCCGATTGTAGGCAGAGGGAGCTCACTCCTCCTGCCTGCGCCTTCATTATTGCGGCCATGACAGGCTGCGGTAATGATGCGTTTTTCACCCGCAGCCGGAGCTCACTCCGGCCGGGGGTGATGGGGCATGAAGCCTGCGGTAATTTACCGCTGGTTCCATGTCGCGATCGCGCGCCAGGGCGTATGCATACGCCCAATGTCGGGAAGGGGTTAATATGTTTTGAATTAAACAGTAGCTTTTTTTTAGTATAGAATGGGTGTTTATAGGAATAGAAGTTTTTAATAATTCTATACTAAAAAATTGCTTTTGTTTAATTCAAAACATATTAAAAAGTAAGTTATAAGTTTAAACACATGTAAAATAATGGACGCACCCTCTATTGGATTTCTTCTAAGCCACTTTCCACAATAGGTTACTAAAGTTCAAACAGTGCTTTTACATCAAATGAGACTGATTTAGTGTATTACATTAAAGATTCTACCTTTTCAAACTACAACCTCTGTGGATGGTATCATTTGTGATTAATCATTAATACTTAAAGGGTTGTCATCGCTAAATGATTGGGTTTTATATATAAAGATCTTTAAAAACTAAAGCAGCTTTGCAATAAATATTTTCATTACAAATGTCCACTGAATTTTGAGCTAGCCTGGTTCCTAGGAGTGTTATCAGTTTCTTCAAATTTATAATAGCAGCGACCTGTTGGATCCTTATATACTGGCTTACAGTCTGTATGACTCATCAACCTTTGAAGACAGAACAGGTCCAGATCAGAGAGAACCCCTCCTGCACAGATGCTTCTGTAAGTGTAGGAGGAGGAGGGAGGACTCTAGCTTCTAAGCCAGTGCCTGCCTGGATAACCACTGTTGTGTGCCGCTTAACCTGCTCTACTTACACAGATTGATGCAGATTATGCTGATCATAGAGGACAGCAGTGAACTCTGTGTTTAATACTATATAATCATTGATTCTGTGGAGCTGGAACTATATAAACTATACAGATCAGGGAGGCCTTGGAACATTTTATGCTGTGCTGTACTAGGGACACATCCTGAGTAACATTTGCAGCTTTCTGCCTCTGTTCTAGAAGGTTTGTTTGTTGTTGCTGGGGATGTGGAATATGTAAGCTAAGCAAGGGTATAGGAACACTATTACAACATAACCTCTCTTGGGAGCACACACAGGTTAACTCTGCAGCAAACCCCCGCCCCCCCCCCCCCCCCCCCCCCTGTATAGAAGTTAAGGGCGGATAGCGCCTTGGCGAGGGGAGGGGGAAGAGGAGGGGGGGGGAGGCAAGAACTAACGCCCCTCATTCAACCCCATTCACAGACAGGGCTGAAAACATTTAAAGAACAACTACTTTAATAACAATAAATAATATTTTTTTATTAGCTATTAATTACTGATAACTAATTAACTATTAATCAGTTATTAATAAATTAAAAATTTAAAAAAAATATTTTAAATTAACCATTCATAATTATTTGTTAGGGGGAGGGGAAAGGGGGTTAGGAAGGGGTTTGGTTAGGGGTGTTATGGTTAGGTTTTAAAAAATTTTTAATTTTAAATTTAAAAATATCAAAAAGGGGGTATTTTGGGCATGAATAGGTTAAATTTTAAAAATAATTATTTTAAAGAAAGGGATTGAAAAAGGGACCAAAAAAACGATCCAAAAAAAAAATTCACTGCTTCGTTTTGGATACTTTTTTGGATGCAGTTTTCTTCTGATAGAAAAAAAAAAACAGATCCAAAAATTTCCTGTAAAACAAGCCCCAAGTACCAATTTGACAAAAGGGTGAAACCCTCGAAGTCTACACCCCCGCATTTAAAACGTAAACACTTTAAAAAACTGACTTTGCACCTTAATAAAACTTTTAAATTCTTTCAGGATTCATTTATTTGAAAAAATTTCTTTTTGGTCTTCCCCAATTTCTACCGGGTGTATTTTATTTTTTTTTTTGTAGGACTACGGGAACAAAAATATTTTTAAACCACCCGCTGCTGACATGCTGCCTTGAAATTTGCTTTTTTGTTTACAGTTCCCCCCCAAAAATTTCCCTTTTGGACCTTTGAAGTCTAAACCCTTTGAGCCCTTTTCAATTTCTATAAGGTAAATGTAACTTGGTTACTGTAACAGTGTTAGGGTTTTTTTTCCCCCCCTTTTTTTTTTTGATCAAAAAACGAAACTTAATCAGATCCAACACACAGCTGAGTTTTTGGATGCTTTTGGGATGCACAGCATCGCACCCTAATTTTTAAAATAGGGCTCCTCCCTTTCCTTTTTGGATCCAAATTGAAAATTTTCCGTTTTTTAAAAGGGACCCAAAAAGGGACGCAATTAAACACCATCAGCGATCCCCTCCGTCAAAACGCCGATACTTTTTTAAATTGGGGAACAGTGAAAATCAGCCCTGCTCTTTTAAATGGGGTGTGTGGGTCCGTTAATCCAATCCAAACAGCACTAAAATTTTAATTCCACACGGGCCCTTTAACACCCTTTGTGAAAAAAAAACCCTTAAAAGGGAAAAACTGGTAAATAAACTGACAAAGGATCATGCTGCTCCTTGCGGGAAACACTTAGCGTTTATAAATTCATTTTTTTTACAGCTTTCAACAGCAATTTCAGGTGAATGCCAGAAGTGTGTGCATCTGGTTTTGCTCATACGACGGATTTTAACATGAAATTTGCAGATTCTGATTTGGATTCCACACCAAAATCCACATGAAAACTGACTTCCATTAGTTTGATTTCAAATCCATGGAGCATAGGGGGAAAATGCTCAATCCACTTTTCCTTTTCCCCTAGGGGTGGGTTGACTTTGGTTTTTCCCTTTACGACGGGCTTAAACACTGATTAGCCCCTTTGGAAAAAGGGGGCCCCCAAAAAAAACCTTGTCCAAATCCAGAAAAAATTTGGCGCAAAGTTAAAATGGTCATCAGCTTTCTGATGTGGGTTTTTTTTTTTTTAATTTGGGTTTTCAAATACAAAAACCTACAAATTTTTTAGAAAATTTTAAGGGATAAATATTAAAAGTAGGAAAAAAATTAGTGCAAGAAAATCCCGGGGTTTAATGGGATACAGAAAAAAAACGAGCCTCCCAAAAAAAGGCAAAGTTATGATTTTAAACCCTCAAAACCCATAACTACTTACCCCGGAAAACCAAGACAGCCCTTCATTTTCCAAGAAGTTAAGTCTGTGGAAAAACCCCAACAAAATATAAAACCCCGACCCGGGATGCCAACCCCGCAAAAGAAAAAAAAAAAAACCCATAACCTAGGGCCCAAAACAAAAACACACAAAATTCAGAATTTTTAAAACAAAAAAAAGGTAAAAACCCGGGCAGGGGGTTTACGGGTCGGGGGTGTTCATGCGAGATGGCACTAAAGGGACAAAGGGTTTGGCAAAATACATCCGAACTAAATTGCGAAACTACACCCAAAAAGGCCAAAAGAAGGGCTACGAAACACTACATAAATTTTTGGGGGACCGGACCAAGATAAACCGAAGATAAGAGGGGAAAGTCGAAAAATAGAAATGGGAGCAGAAGGGAAAAATTTAAAAATAGCGAGAGCCGTAGATTCCCCCAAGAAATGGGGGAAAAAAGGTTTTCAAGGTCCAAAAATGCGCTAAAACCCGAGGGCCGGGGCTAATCACAACCACATTTAGGGGATGCCCCGAGCCTCCTGGGTTATTGGATTGGAATTTTTAAATCCATGGATTGGGGAAAGTGCCATCTAAATAACATATCTTTTTCCCTTTTTCATTGATAATAAGTTATTGACAACATTCCAGCCCCTTTTAAAACTTTCCGTGAGATGTCCTCGGGCAGGAAAAAATTTCCCCCCACTGAAAGAAAAACTTTTAAAAGAAAGGGGGTCTTTTTACCTTTCCCTAAGACCAGTATAAAGTGGTAAAAAAGGGAGTTGGGGCAAGGGGAAGAGGAACCTTTTGATATCATCAAATTTTATTTTGGTTGGAGGGGTTTTGGGGTGGGGTGGTCAAACCTGCTCCTTAAAAAATTTAAGAAACTGGCTGAGGTTTTTTCACAACACCCATTCGGGAAAACTTTTACTTCAAAAGCTGGAACTGACAGGGGCCCCTCCCCAAACCAAAAGTCCACATTGTTTTAGGGTGCTAAGCTAAGTTCACACGGCTAATTTCAAACTGATTTTACGTCGGGTTTTCCAAATAAATTTTCCAAATTTTGGTTTCAAAAAAGTGTCACTAAGTGTTTGGGAAAGTATTTGGGACTGGGTTTCCCCCACAGATTTTCATATCCCCTTTTATATATTTGGGGGAATCCCTCTGAAATAAGTGACATGCACAAATTTTTTTCCGGACGGATTGCGGCCGGGAATTTCCCCATGGAAAAATTGTCGTCTGAACGACGACCGTAAACCCATTAAAACCAATATTAAATGGCCCGTTACTTTTTGTAACGGATTTTGGGGGCCGTAAAAAACGCGTAAAAACCATTTTCCCAAAAAGCCATGGGGAACGAGCCCATAAATTGTTAACCCCCTTAAAAGACATTGGACAAATGAGTATGTTCTAGTGTCAGTAAGGGGTTATGTAGCTCTGCAATCCTGTTACATAGGCGGCGGGTGCCGACTGCTTATTGGAGTTGATGCGCCGGTTACAGCATGTGCCGAAGCCTGATCCGTTCCCTGCTGTTTAAATTCCTTAGACGCTGCTGCAGGGTGCTGATTGGTGTAAGTGAAATAGTTACACATAATTGGTATCTCTGTGTCTGTAAAAGTCCGATCTACCAAAATGGAACGGCATTTATCCTGTATGCTGAACACTGTAGAAGAAAAAAAATTCAAAATGCCCAAATTTGCCATTTTTTAGTCATTAAACGTGAATAAAAGTGATAGTCGCACCTATCCCAAACTGGTACCAATAAAAAGTACACTTTAGCCTACAAAAGTTATTGGTCCCAGAAAATGACGCTACGGTGAAAATAAAAAAAAATAGAAAATATTTAAACATTTTTACGGTGTTCTAATGAAAACCCTTGTAAGGCTATGTTCACACGGCTGATTTTGGGACGGATTTCAGCCGTGTTGAGCGCAGTACAGCGCACAATACGGACTGAAATCTGTCCCAGTTATTACGGTAAACCACAGTTCTCATAGAGCACTATGGATTCCGTCTCCTCTCCCCGCTCGCGAAATAAAAAGTGACATGCACATTATCCTGGCTGATACGAGCTGTGGATAGTGAAAGACTATATGGGGACGGCGAGCTGCCCCCGCTACACGGCGTAAGTGCGGGCGAACTCCATCCCCGCAATTACGTCGTGTGAACCGCGCCTAAAGGTAAAATCAGCCTTGATGTTACCCTGCTGTGCGTCCCAGAAAAGCCCTACATATTTCATATTACCGGAATTGTATAAACCTGCAGAATACTAACAACAACTCATGTTTACCGAAAAGTGGAAAACAAAAACCCCGCAAACATGGCGCAAGTTACAAAAAAAAAAATCACATCTCACTTCACTTAGAATATAAAGGGAAACGGCAAGAAAATTCTGTTAGGGTGAATGATTCCATTAGAAAGTAAATTTTGTCCCACAAAATAAAAGCCCTCATATGTCTATCTAGATGGAAAAGTAAAAGAGATGGCTCTGGGGAGGCAAAAAAGACCGTGGTGACCCAAAAAAAAACCCCATCTGTTGTTAAAGGGTTAAATGACTGGCATCAGAGTCCTTGCTGGAGGGCAGCAGTCCATCACAAATGTCCAGGTGCAGACACAGGTTATATACCTGGTTGGTTACTGTCCCATACATATGTTAGAATGGGGGAAAAAGCCCTCTCTTTAAGGGGTTAAAGACCAAGAAAGGTGGATATTAAAGGGGTCGTCTCACTGCATGTTTTCAGCCTACCTCAGGAGAGGGGTGTGCTTCCTGTCTGCCTATTCTCCTTCCTTCACCAAGTTACGTCCTCACGCCGCTCCCACTAATCGTGCTCCCTCCCAGTGACTGTCATTCAGACTTTGCATTTGGAGTGATAACATCTCACTGATTTACACAATTCTAATTAGCACTGTGGTTTGTGTAGATCAGAGTTTTCTGTCTTCTGCTCAATGTTTGAATTAATCCACTAACTACAGTGGATGAAACCAGAATATTCATAGACATTACAGTGCCATCCATTAGGTGGAAATCTGCAGGAGCTGAACAAACCTCCAGCAGAATAGAAGC
Source organism: Phyllomedusa bahiana (assembly GCA_025379985.1). Lineage (NCBI taxonomy): Eukaryota > Metazoa > Chordata > Amphibia > Anura > Hylidae > Phyllomedusa > Phyllomedusa bahiana. Next base: position 122,942 of record JAODAL010007254.1, read on the forward strand.
AGCCTGAGACCTAATGGGGAGGACTCTCCTCCGCCTTCAGTGCCTTCTCTCCAGCAGAGGTTTATCAGTAATGGTGGCTGCTGCCAGGGTTAACCCTGCTCACAGCTTGAGCGGCTGCAATGGATGCATGTGGTCTAGGAGACTCTCTGAGACAATGGCGACCTGTGAATTCTGAGAGACTGGCTCTATGGGGATCCGGAAGCAGATGCTGAATGATTGTATCTATGGTAACTTTAATAACAGAGGATGAGCAGAGTAAAACGTGTTACTATACTTGTGATAGGTCTGTGGAGCTTTGTCTATCTACTAATATAGCAAAGCAGGGGGGGGGGGGGGCGGATGAATGGTTCATATACCCTCTGCTTTGCTATATTAGTAGATAGACAAAGCTCCACAGACCTATCACAAGTATAGTAACACACTTTACTGTCCTATCCTCCATTCTGAACAGACACATCGGAAGTATAGTAACATTTTACTGTCCCCGTCCTTCCTTCTCCACAGACACATCGCAAGTATCGTGATAAACTTACTGTCCCTCTCTTCCGTTCAGAAAGGAGGATGGGCACAGTAAAGTGTTGCTATACTTGCAATGTGTCTCTGGAGCTGCTGAGGACACCAGACAGTAGGCTGTTGGGTATGAACACATATGGAAGATCTTTAGATTAAAAAACAATCCTTGTAGTGAGACAACCCCTTTAATGTGTGCATGAGACTTTGTTAATGCAAGTAAAATGTAGAGAGACTTTGAAACCACAATAAAATCTTTTTATTGCATTAGGTAATCGAGGTGTTCATCCGGTCAGAAGATGGCTTGTCCCGAGACATGGTGAAACACCTAAACAGCATTGAAGAACAAATCTTGGAGGAGCGAGCCTGGACTAGCAACTCTGTTTTGTGGGATCTGCTTCAGGCCTCTGAGACAGTGCCAACTTGTGAGGAAGTACGTATTGTATAGAGATTGTACACCTGTCAGTGCAGTAGCCTTTACATCTACCACCCAGGGCTACACTGATGTCAGAGCACCCAACCTCCTCACTGATGGCAGAAAATACATTGATGCACACAGAGCATAGCGCGAGACTGAACTAAAATACTACGTTTGCTGGATGTCTTATTTGTCTTCTCACTTTCAGGTTATAATTCCAAGCAATTTTGAAACTGGCAATGAAGCGGGTTTAGGGCATCTACCTATGATGCCAGCGTCGCCAATCATTCACCCTCGTTTAAAAGAAGTCCGCACTGATCTTGGAGGCTCTTGCAGAAGAGGTATAGTTGACTATTGACTTGTCTGCTTCACTCAAAGCAGTCTATGATGAATTGTCTTCTAGTTTGTTGGGGACAGCCACGTAGGAAGCATGTGCCTGGTCCGTATAAAGGGTGGCAAAGTATATGGGCTTTAAGACAGCTTGAATAAATTAAAGCGTAAGAAAGTTTATCATACACTTTAGCCCACAGAAAAACATGCAACGCCCCATCCCAGGCATGCAAAGTGCATAAAGAACCTTGTCTTTGTCAGTCATATAACCCTTTTTCCTTTCCAGATGTTTGAGAAATCTCCTACTCTAGGAATAATGGGTTGACCAGTTTTCTTAGCACCACTAAATACTGGGAGGGGTGTGTATCCCAAAATAAAATTTACAAATCTGATGCATTTTATATGGATGGACACTATAAAAACAAAAAAAAAAACATTTTCTTGCTTGTGTTTTTAAGTAGTTTATGAAAGTGGTATTCCCATCACATTGATTAGCTTTAAAGGACTATCCTGGTTTCATTGATTTTAGCTTTAAACATATAGGCAAAGGTAAATATTACCAAATACATTATTGTTTTGATTTTGCTTCCCTTCAGAATTAAGAGCAGATCTTATCTCCTGCTTTTGTACACAAGCTTCTTTAGTTACCAGTCACCTCTCTTTGCTCTTACAGGTTGCAGCAGTGGCCAGGATGGTGACATCACTCCCTGTTGCGTTGCTTTTCTAATAGACTGGAGCTTGTTTACATAGCTTACTGACAACATTTAACATTTAGAGCTCTGTGGCCTTCTACACTGCTATTTATAACTGTCCTGCACTCAAGTCACTTTAGCCGGATCCACAGAGCTGATAAGACAATTACTGCTGTAGACTTGCCCACAGCCTGACCAGGAAGTGTGAGCCTGAAGCTGGCTGTAAAGAGCAAAACAGCCAGATGGGGAAACCCCCTTTAAAGGAAACCTGTCAGCTACTTTATGCTGCAAGGATGGGCAGCATGAAATAGCTGCGGGTTATCCGATCCCTGCCATGTGGGTTTTACCCCAAAACGCTGTGACGTTCCCAGGTAAAACATGCAGTGAAGTTAGTACGGGGAAAAGTCACTGTGCTGGGAGAGATGTCCGATTTGCGTCTTCTCCCCTCTCAGCTTAACTGACCGCTCTCTCCCGCTGAAGGCTTCCATTGCTGCCATGTTTTCTATTTTAATACTTCCTGCCGCAATACAATGCATTAGGCTGTATAAACGATTGTGCCCCCTCGTGTTGAAGTACCCTAGGGGGACTCAAATTTACAGTAAAAAAATAAATAGAAAATTAAAGTTCCAATCACCCCCTCCTCCCCACTTGGCCATTTTACACATATTTGGTATTGCCGCATCCAGAAAAGTCTGATCTATTAATATAACATTAATTATCCCATACACTGGACACTGTAGAAGAAAAATTGTGGGCTTTGGTCATTTCACGTCCCCTAAAAATTGGAATAAAGCTGATCAAAAAAGTTGCATGCATTCTGAACTGGTACCAATAAAAAGTAGACTTCAGCCCACAAAACATGTCCCCTCACTTAAGTCTGTAGGTTTTAGTAGAAAGTCATTGGCCCCACTGGAAAATGGTTTTTTTTTTGTTTTTTATTTAACGATATGGAAAGCGTACAGGTTTGGTGTTGCCAGATTCATATCAACCTGTAGAATACAAATAACACATTTTATACCAGAGTGTGAACGCCGTAAAAGCAAAAGTTCCGCAAACACGGCGCAAGTATGTTTTTTTTTTTCTTTCACCTTTTGCCCCACTTTGAAGTTTTTTGCAGTTTCCCAGTATATTCTATTGTACAGTGAATGACCCCATTAGAAAGTACATCTTGTCCTGCAAAGTAAAGGCCCTCATATGTTTATGTAAGTGGAAAAATAAAAAAGTTATGGCGAGGTGGGAAAAAATATGTGGGACAAAAAAGGCTCCGTCAGAAAGGGTTAAGCTGAGGTGGCCGGGAGAAGGTGCACATTGGACTCCTCTCTCCCCAGCACAGTGGCTTTTCTTCATACCCAGCCCAACTTCACTGGGAATGCCGCAGTGTTTTGGGGTAAAACCCTCATGGTTAGGATCGGGTAACCAGTTGCTATTTCATGCTGTCCGTCTGGGCAGTATAAAGGGGCTGACAATAAGTTCGTTTCACTAATTTCCATTTCTGATGGAAGTATGTATCTCTTATCTTGATGTCGTTGACTGTAGTTTCCTTACTGTGATTGCTATTTATCTTTCAGATATGCAGCCGCTGTCTCCACTTTCTGTTCATGAACGCTACAACTCTCCTACTGCTGGCAGTGCAAAAAGGAGACTTTTTGGGGATGATGGTCCAAAGGAGTCCCCAGTAGAAAGATTGCACACCACGCCAGAGATTACCAGGATAAGGATTGTTCCGTGCCAGCCCACCGAACAAATGTGTGTGTCTCCAGAGAAATCGGTCTTGTCTGGACTCAAAGGGAACATAACAGGTAATTGTTAACGGTCCTGTACAGGGAATATTTGGATCATTTCACATATCCACATTTCACACCTTTCTTTTTCCATTCCATTCTGGTGCACAAGGCACC
>JAODAL010007255.1:0-95000 GCA_025379985.1 Phyllomedusa bahiana
GTGCAGCACTATTCACACACAGTAATATCATAAATTATGTTTAAAAAAACAGACAGCCCTTACATAGGTGAAACCCGGTTTTAAAATGCCCCACAGCATAAAGCAAATAAAAAATGTTGTATAAAGCCAAGTGGTTTCCAATGAAACGTAAATTTGTCCCGCAGAAAAAAGCCCCTACGCCTTTTTATTGGTGCAAACACTGGAAAGGTAGAGCATTTTAAAAGTTTTTTTCCTGCGCCAGAATTGTCGCTTATAGCTAAAAGCGTAAATCTATACCCCATAGAACGGTTTTAATAGATTTGGGCGCATTTTACCTACAAAGACGCAAAAAATAGGGAAAAAACATAATGTCGCCCTATGAGTCTACTGCACATTGTTTTATTATTGAGTTTTTGCAGTGGTTGCACAGTAATGGAAAGCATAATTTTTTTATTCAACTCTGTATCTTTTTATAGTTTAGTTATAACCGCAAAAACAAGCCCCAAACCGCTATAAAAAAAATTTCTAAAATTAATATTAATCCTTTTTCCACCCCAATTCCCTCCTCCCAAAAAAAGGAATTCACTTGACAAGGGCAATGTAATAATATGACAGAAATGATTAAAAACCCAAAACCCAAAAAAATAACCCTTTAATTTCTCTAAGACAGAGAAAAAACAAAAATATCTATTTGAACCCATCTTAATAGTTGTTGATCATTTGCATCTTTTTTTTCTCTCTCTCTTTAGCTGGTCCAAAAATAACATTGCTTCATAGCACTGGGAACCAAATGTCATTCAATTAAAAATGCCAGCAAATTTTTGGTTATTTAGCTTTCATTGACATCAATGCTATACATAATGGTGAGGACACTGTATTCAGTGACCTTTCTGACCTCTTGATGAGAGCCTTTAGGGATATTAGTGCAGAGGGAAGCCATTGGGTTTTTTAAATTTACTAATGAAAATTAGCCAAGCATGTTTTGTGCCAGATAAGCTTGGAATAAAACCCGCCAAAATCAGGCTACATTTGTATGTTGTGCGCCAGTCCCGTATGGCAATTTTTTGCTGTTGTAATTGTAATATCTTAGATGCTGATATTTAGGTTACATTAAATTAGCTTTATACCTTCATAGCTACTTTACTACTTCCTATCCTCTGATTCTCTGCAAAGGGCACTTTGTTGTTCTTTGTGATTTCTTTTAGTGAAATCTTTTTTATTGCAATTTTTTTTTGATTTAAAGGGGTTTTGCCAATCTCTTTTCATACCTCCTTACCAGTTTAGCTCTGTGTGCCAAAAAGGGGCGGTGTGTTTTTGTTTAATTGCATTCATGTACCCCAAGGTGAAAACACCATGCCTTTCCTCTCTGTAGCAAAAAAAGGTTGTTTATTAAAGCATTTTTAGTACTGGTGTAAAATTTTTTTCCTTTTGGCAAAGGGTCCTAGGGTTTAAAAACCCCCCCAGGAACCAAACCTTTTTTTTTTTTTCCCTTTACCCAAGCACAAAACTCATTGGGTTTCTTTTTTATTTTTTTCCTGTTTTACAATTTCTAAGGGGTACAGAGGGGGGAGTAAAAGACAGCACGGGGTTTAAACACTCAAAAGCTCCGGAGGAAGGTAAAGTCTGAGAAGTCTACCATGAGGGCTCTCACCCCGGCATATCCCTAGACGAAGTAAAAAATGGGTCACTAAAGGAGCAATTAAAACAAAAACTGGCAGAATTTTTAATAATGGTGAAAAGTTGTTTTTTCATTTCCCAAAAATTCCCCTTTCCTTTTCCCTTTATGAAAAACCCCTTTATTTTAGATCTCTATAATCAAGAGACCTAAACATTAAAATTGTTTGCATGCTGTTTGAAGTTTAGGACTCGTGTAACGTGCATGAAAAAAAAAGAATTGAGAGAGACAAGAGGTTCACCAGGCTTATACTATAGTTTAAATCACTTAAATATGTATACAGTCATGGCCAAAAGTTTTGAGAATGACACAAATATTATATTTTCACATGATCTGTTGCCCTCTGGTTTTTATGTGTGTTTGTCAGATGTTTTTATCACATACAGAAATACAATGCAATCATATTATGATTAACAAAAGCTTTTATTGACAGAATGAGTTAATCCCAGCAAGTCAATATTTGCGGGTGTTGACCCTTCTTCTTCAGGACCTTTTGCAATTCTCCCTGGGCAGGGCTCTCAATCAACTTCGGGACCAAATCCGGGACTGATAGCAGTGCATTTTTGCACAATCAATGCTTGCATTTTGTCGGTTTTTTGTTTGTCCACCAGTCTCTTGATGATTGACCACAAGTTCTCAGTGGGATTAAGATATGGGGATTTTCCAGGCCAGGACCCAAAATCTCTATGTTTTGTTCCCTGAGCCATTTAGTTATCACCTTTGCTTTATGGCAAGGTGCCCCAAATCATGCTGGAAAAGGCATTTTTTGATCACCAAACTGCTCTTGGGACGGTTGGGGGGAAGTTGCTCTTGGAGGACATTCTGGTACCATTCTTTATTCATGATGTGTTTTTAGGAAACTGTTAGAGCCGATTCCCTTGCTGAGAACAACCCCACACATGAATGGTTTCTGGATGCTTTACAGTTGGCATGAGACAAGACTGTGGTATCGTCAACCTTGTCTTTTTCCGAACAAGCTTTTTCCAGATGTTCCAAACATTCGGAAAGGGGAATCAGAGAAAATGACTTTACCCCAGTTCCTCAGCAGTCCACTCCCTGTACCTTTTCAAGAATATCAGTCTGTCCCTGAGTCTTTTCTGGAGAGAATGGCGTCTTTGCTGCCCTCCTTGACACCCAGGCCTTGCTCCATGAGTCTCCCCCCTCACATTGCGTGCAGATGCACTCACACCTGCCTGCTGCCATTCCGAGCAAGCTCTGCACTGCTGGTAGCCCGATTCCAAAGCTGAAACACTTTTAAGAGACGGTCCTGGCGCTTGCTGGTCTTTCTTGGGCGCCCTGAAGCCTTTTTGGCAACAATGGAACCTTTTTTGTGCAGTGCAATGATGACTGCACATGTTTTTTTAGAGATAACCATGGTTAACAGAAGAGAAACAATGATGCCAAGCACCAGCCTCCTTTTAAAGTGTCCAGTGGTGTGATTCTTACTAAATCAGACAGATTGATCTCCCGCCCTGTCCTCACAACACCCACACCTGTGTTAATGGGAGCAATCACTGAAACGATGTTAGCTGGTCCTTTTAAGGCAGGCCTGCAATGAAGTTGAAATGTGTTTTGGGGGAAAAAAGTTCATTTTCTGGGAAACTTTTGTTTTGCAATTAATTGCTTTTAAGCGACACTCTTTTTAACATTCGGGATATATGAAAAATTGCCATTAAAAAACCCTGATCAGTAGACTTTAAAAATTAAACTTTTGTAAAGCAAAACTGAACCCGTGTAAAATTTATAAACTTTAAATTTGTCATTTTAAAAAATATTTATAAAAACAGGCTTTTGGGCCCGTACTAACACATACCCAAAAAGAACAATAGAAAGAAGAAATTTCTCAGCAGTTAGTCGCGACCTCCGCCTGGTTCGTATCAGTTCGTTCAAATCCAAACCATAGCCATGTGTGGGTGGGAAGACGCTAGCTAGTCCAGAGCGAATAAAGCGCAGGGAGGTGAACACCTGCACACGCTCGGGCGTGGCAACGTTTCGGGGTAAGGCTCCTCCCCCTTCCTAGGCATAAGCGTTAAACATGAGGGGAGGTCGCGACTAACTGCTGAGTATCTGCTTCTTTCTATGTTCGTTATGGGTATGCTGTTTTGTACGGCCAAAGGGCCTGTTCATAAGACTATGTTTTAAATGACAAATTAAAGTTTTATAAATTTTTACTACGGGTTCAGTTTTGCTTTACAAGTTATTGAAGTGGGGTTTGGGAGAACCCCAGTTAACCCTTTTGAAGCTACCAGCGCAAAATTGATACTGTAAATTTATTGAAAATAAAAATTAACATTTGTATCATTCTCAAAACTTTTGGCCATGACTGTACGTTTTTTCTTATTCATAAGATTACAGCATTTTTAATAGATCAATCTTAATTATATGTGGACTATGTTTGCTTTATTTCCCGGCAGTATACGCTTCCCCTGCAGGACTCCAAAAACTAGTCTAGCACATTTTTGAATATGGTTAAGGGAAAGCGTATATGGCCAGGAAATAGAGCAAAATTGTCGACATAGGACTGGGTTTGCTCTGTTGATCTCTATGGGGCTGCAGCGTTTTTTTCTTGGTATCTGTTGGGGTACTACCTCACAGTAGCCCAGTGCATACCCCGGAGCCTGTAATGTTGTGTGAACTGCCCTAATGTCCTGAACTCAAACTCTTCATACTTCTTCATATGCAACAGCGAATTCTGCTCCTATTCTCAGCTGACAAGCCTTCTTAGTTGCAACTCTACCTACATGTCCAGATTCACCTCACTCAGAACCTCATGCCAACTCCACAACAGTTCAGATTTGCACTTTCCAAACCCTACTGTCAGCATAAGGCCCATTCATCTTTATCCCACACTCATATGAGGATTGTCCTACTAACATATTAGGTGGCAATGTCAGTTTAACTTAATTTGCTTACAGGGGTATCCTATCATCAGCCTGAACGTTTTGCGAGCATCTATTCTGGGTCCGTTGACATTTGGACACCTGTGTCTTGGCCGAAGGGGTGTTGGGCCTAGGTTTTACTCCACTTGCTGTAACTGGAACAGAACAGAAGTACCACTTCTCCTATCTGAAGATATGTTTTATTTCCTCAGGCTCCTACCATACTCCCAAAACCCATTGCACACCACTGCAGGGGCTGACATAATCTGTGAACGTAAAACAGCAGCACATTACATAATCATATATCAAAAAAGTACAACAAGCAGAAACACCAGCAAACCGTATCAAATGGTACAGATTATATCACAGATATACAAAAATATAGTATAACAGTACTAATCAGTATACAAATAAACTACTTATAAGTAGAGCCCCACTTCATTAAAGGGCACTGACTAAAACCAGGTTATGTTGGGATTGTTCGTTTTCTAAGACGTCTTTTACTCATGTTGAATTTTTTTTTTTATAAAAAAGGATTGCTTGGGGCCCACTAATGAAGCTGATGCTTGAGGCCTACACTACAACTACTCTATATGATTGCACATGCTTCTTGCTTTCTGCCTCTCTTTCTCTGCCTTTTACCTTGAGAAATAGCCCAATTCCTGCCATAGCCAGGGGCCCCATAGGGGTTTCACCTGTTCCCCTATGGACTGGTCTGAGCCTGAAGACCACTCAACTTGTTAAGGGTCCTACAGTGATGGAGCTAACAAGTTGACCCCACCCACCAACTCAGTGGTCACTGTGAGCATGCATGGGGCAACCCCTCTATATGTAGACCTTAGGGTTGGGAAGTGAAAGAAGATTGGACTGTTCAGATGGCCAGGGGTCCTCCCTTCCTCTTGTTCATAGATATTAAAGTTTTGTGGGATGGAATTAATAAATAAATATGGATAAAATGGATCATCTAAATGTAACTCTAGCCTGCTGTTGTTTGGACTATGTTTGTATTAAATGTGGAAATACAGTATGCCAAATAGACTTGTCAGTTACAATGTAGTCAGCTGGAGTATTATAGGGGTTTTGCCACGAGTTCCTTACCTCTTATCTTCTCAGGAGAGAATATAAACAAGGCATGCAGCATCATGAATGGCTGCAGGGGCGAGTTGGAGGGGGATGAGCAGAGAGGGAGGAAGAAGGGAGCGTCTGCAATGTTAACTCAAATAATTACATTACAATCAGTGGATTCTCAATACAGCAGACAACCTCATACACTGCACTTTCTCCCCAGCCCCTTGCAAGCTCCTTTATGTTCCCTGTCATCAGATATGAAGTGCAAACAGGCAAGCGTGGCCAGATCAGCTCCTGGCAGTGTCCCTGGTGGTGTCTAATGTAAACTTTCAGAAAACTAAGGGGGACTGAGCAATGCTGTAGCTCTCACAGGCTTCACTTTCTGTAATCACATATATTTAGAAAAGTGATTAAATACCCATTTTGGAGGATCACACGTCAACATTACATTGTGGCAAAACCCCTTTAAGGAAGCTTCATACACAGTTTTTTTTTTGGGGAAAATGGCAACCGCCGTTTTTAAAGTCAAAGCCAGAAGTGGATCCTGCAGGAAGAAGGAGTAAAGTCCGTACTCTCTATTTTTCATTCCCTTTGGGTCTGCTGTGGTGGCCATTTTTATTTTTGGGTCCATGTAGCCACATAAGGGTTTGGGTTTTTTTGCAGAGCAAGTTTTATTTTTTATAGCACCGTTTTGAAGTCTGTGTAACATATTGACATTTATTAATTCTTTCTGAGAGGAATAAATATAACTGGTAATTCTGCTGTTTACTTTTGTGTTTTAAATTCATGCTGTTCAACATCAAGTAAAAATACCATGATAACTTTTTTCTCTGTGCCAGTATGAGTACAGCAATAAAAATTTATTGTTTTTTTTTCTTCCTTTTTCAGAATGAAAACTTTTTAAGAAAAAAAAATATTACAGGACCCGTAACATTTTTAATTTTCTGTCAGCAGAGTTGTATGAGGTTTTTTTTTGTAGGTCAACTTGCAGTTTTTATTGACATCATTTTGGGGTACATAAAAATTGCAGAGGTGCCATCTGAATGCCCTCCCATGAAAACCACTTAGATCTCATAGTCGCTATTGACTGAGGTATCTTAGAGTTTTAAACAGCTGGAATCTGAGGTTTTTTTTCTGATCTATTAGTACAGGAGTCTGGCTATTATCGGACAGCTAAACCCTTGCTTCACCCATGGCAGCTTATTCCTGCTAGTCATTTAAAAGGTATACTGGTGGTCACTTAGTGGTTAAATGGGCCCACAGCAAATGCCATGTGATGGCATCCATCAACACTAGGATTCCTTGTACAACAAAGTTATTTTGCATCGTATACTATTTTTATAATAAGTTGCCATTCAATGTCTTCTGACAGCTAAAAGCTGCTGAGGTATCTGTTATAACTGATGTCTGTGACTGATGCTATACAGCGGCATCTGCTTCCCATAGGGCCCCATTCTAAAAAAGCTTGTTTAACATCTTGTGTACTTTTTTTTGGACTCTGCAGAAGAGAATCACATAGTCTACTACACTATTCCATCCCTGTTTTGCAGCACACTCAAGTACTAGTGCATCTCAAAAAATTAGAATATCATCAAAATGTTAATTTATGTCTGTAATTCAAGTCAAATAGAGAAACACATATGTTGCATAGACTCATTAGAAACATAGCAATATATTTCAAGCTTTTATTTCTTTTAATGTAGATGATTATGGTTTACAGTTAATGAAAACCCAAAATTCAATATGTAAGAAAATTAGGATAATGTGAGAAAGTTCAATATTATCGACTCATAGGGCGACATGTAGGAATGGGGCTGCACCAATTTTCTGGCGTACTTTGAGCCAAAGAACTGTAGTAGCCGTGTCCAGCAGATGTATGAATAGTCATATGCCAAAGCTTGGCGCAGTCTGCAAAGTTTTTCAAGAAACTGCCAAACAAATCCATACCATGACTGAGACAAAATTTGGTGCATAACCCTCTATGTGGCCATGTTTGACGCATAACACTCTTTCATGCCTACTGTCATATTATACACTTCTCTATATCAATTTAGAACTGGCTTGTTGGCCACGGTGTCACACATAAGGGTTTCCTAAGCCTTTAAATGAGCCTTCAGTCTGGTTCAGTGGGCTACACAATTATGGGGAAGACTGCTGACATGACAGTTGTCCAGAAGACAGTCAGTGAGACTGTAGAGAAGACAGTCATCCACAAGGAGGGTAAGCCACAAAAGGTAATTGCTAAAGAAGCTGGTTGTTCACAGAATGCTATATTAAAGCATATAAATGGAAAGTTGTGTGGAAGAAAAAGTGTGGTAGAAGGAGATGCACAAGCAACAGGGATCACCACATTCTTAGAAGGATTGTCAACAAAAGGTCACTCAAGAATTTGGGAGAGATCCAGAAAGAGTGGACTGCGGCTGCAGGCAGTGCTTCAAGAGCCATCACAAACAGGTGTGTCTGGTACATGGGCGACAATTGTAAAATTGCTTATGGCTAAGCCTCTCATGAACCAGAGACACCATCAGAAGCATTTTACCTGGGCTAAGGACAAATGGACTGGACTGTGCTCAGTATCCAGAGTCCTGTTTTCAAATTAAAGTAAATTTTACATTTCATTTGGATATCAAGGTCTCAGAGTCTGGAGGAAGAGTGAAGAATTCACAATCCAAGCTACTTGAGGTCCAGTGTGAAGTTTCCCCAGTCGGTGATGGTTTGGGAAGCCATATCCTCAGCAGGTGTTGGTCCAATGTGTTATATCAAGTCCAAGGTCGGCATAGCTGTCCACCAGGGAATTTTGGAGTACTTCATGCTTACCTCTGTTGAAAAGCTTTTTGGAGATGCTGATTTCATTTTCCAGCAGGACTTTGCACCTGCCCACACTGCCAAAAGTACCAATACCTGACCTAAACCCCATGAAAAATCAATGGTAGTGGCAAGGAGAAGATGAGAGACCCCAGAGTCAACAATATAGCTGAGCTGAAGGGTGCTATCAAGGCAACCTGGGCTTCCATAACACCTCAGCAGCACTATAGGTTGGTCGCCTTCATGCCATGCCACATTGATGCAGTATTCCATGCAAAAGGAGTCATGAGAAAGTATTGAGTACATACAGTGGGAAAAAAAGTATTTAGTCAGCCACCAATTTTGCAAATTCTGTCAGTTAAAAAGATGAGAGGCCTGTGACTGACATTATAGGTCGACATCAACTATGAGAGACAAAATGAGAAAGCAAGTCCAGAAAATCACATTGGCTGATTTGGAAAGAATTTATTTGCAATTTATGGTGGAAAATAAGTATTTGGTCACCTACAAACAAGCAAGATTTCTGGCTCTCACTGACTTGTCACTTCTCCACTCATTACCTGTAGTAATAACACCTGTTTGAACTTGTTATCAGTATACAAGACACCTGTCCACAACCTCAAACAGTCACACTCCAAACTCCCCTATGGTGAAGACCAAAGAGCTGTTGAAGGACACCAGAAATAAAATTGTAGCCCTGCATCAGTCTAGGAAGAATGAATCTGCAATAGGCAAGCAGCTTGGTGTGAAGAAATCAACCGTGGGAGCAATAATGGAAGACATCGAGACCACTGATAGTCTCCCTCGATCTGGAGCTCCACACAAGATCTCACCGAATGGGATCAAAAAGATCACAAACGGTGAGCAAAAATCCCAGAACCACACGGGGTTACCTAGTGAATGACCTGCAGAGACCTGGGACCAACATAACAAAGGCTGCCATCAGTAACACACTATGCCGCCAGGGACTCAGATCTTGCAGTGCCAGACGTGTCCCCCTGCTTAAGCCAGTAAATGCCCATCTGATGTTTGCTAGAGAGCATTTGGATGATCCAGAAGAATATTGGGAGAATGTAATTTGGTCAGATGAAACCAAAGTAGAACTGTTTGGTAGAAACACAACTCGCCGTGTTTGGAGGAGAGAGAATGCTGAGTTGCATCCAAAGAACACCATACCTACTGTGAGGCATGGGGGGGCAACATCATGCTCTGGGGATGTCTCTCTGCAAGGCAACCAGGATGGCTGATCCGTGTACATAAAAGAATGAATGGGGCCATGTATTGTGAGATTTTGAGAGCAAGCCTGCTTCCATCAGCACGGGCACTGAAGATGAAACGTGGCTGGGTCTTTCAGCATGAAAATGATCAAAAGCACACCACCAGGGCAACGAAGGAGTGGCTTCGTAAGAAGCATTTCAAGGTCCTGGAGTGGCCTAGCCAGTCTCCAGATCTCAACTCCATTGAAAACCTTTGGAGGGAGCTGAAAGTCCGTGGTGCCCAGCGACAGCCCAAAACATCACTAATGTAGAGGAAATCTGCATGGAGGAATGGGCCAACATACCAGCAACAGCGTGTGCCAACCTTGTGAAGACTTGCAGAAAACGTTTGACCTCTGTCATTGCCAACAAAGGATATAGAACAAAGTATTGAGATGAACTTTTGTTGTTGACCAAATACTTATTTTCCACCATAACTTGCAAATAAATTTTTTCCAAATCAGACAACGTGATTTTCTCGTTTCGTTTTCTCATTTTGTCTCTCATAGTTGAGGTCGACCTATGATGTCAATTACAGGCCTCTCTCATCTTTTTAAGTGGGAGAACTTGCACAACTGGTGGCTGACTTTTTTCCCCACTGTATATTGCTCTCTGTCTAATGGGTTTATACAAGATATGGGTTTCTCTATTTGACTTGATTTATGGACATAAATTAACTTTTCAATGACATTATATATTTTTTAAAGATACAGTAGTATATAGGCTAAAAGGACACTTTTTCATTTCCTTTGAGCTTTGAAGCCCTAAGAACATGTTTGGGGGCTTTCCTGGCATCAACACCTAAGACACAAAACGAACATGTGAACACAAGATAAACAGCCTCTTATTGCAATGTAAATCTGGTATTGTACATACTAATGTTGCAGTTTTAATATATGAAGCTGGGGTGTCTCATTATACAAGTCAGATGTATGGGCCAAACGCTGATTAGTTGTCAAGTATTGCCTTGACAACTGATCACAAAGTTCCTGCTCCCACAAAAAGTAATCATCAATATACTAATATATTTTATATATGAAAACAATACAACTAGAAATTCAATTCAGCTAAAGACCTTTCTGAAATACACATTACACAAATAAAACTAGATTTATACCATGTGTTCATTGAATAATGTATATGTAAGTATACCCATTTGTTTGTCAACTGGTTGCATGCTAAAATAGTATGACATAGACCTCCTCTTGGCTAGTATAAGTTAGTGTTTCTTTATCTGAACTATATTAATAAGTGTAGTCAATTATACTGTACTTTTTAGTACATCTGTTGTAAATAAAACTATATACTGCATTATAAATATATACAGTCATATGAAAAAGTTTGGGCACCCCTATTAATCTAAATCATTTAGTTTAAATATTTGGTGTTTGCAACAGCATTTCAATTTGATATATTAATAACGATATTGCACTTTTTGTTTTAAAGTACAATAAACCTCATTTCAACCGGAAATATTACTGTGTCCACAGTTTTAGATATTCAAATTAAAATGGCTGTTGCAAACACCCAAATATTTAAACTAAAAATGATTAAGTTTAAATAGGGGGCCCAAATTTTTCCCATATCTGTTATGGGAGTCAATGGCCAACATATGCAACTGTATAGACAAATGCTTTAGTTAATTCACTTTTGAAATTTATTCAAAACCAAGCGATAATCAAAGTGCAACGCACTCACTTTTTGCGGTTATACAGATATAGACACAACGCTATGATCCGCTTAGATCCTGCGGGCACTCCACAAAAAGCTCTCTACCATCGCTGCATCAGGGGAAGAGGAATTTACTGTAAAGATTGCTGTTTAGATTAGGGATCTACAAATGTAATTTCCACATATCAATATATGTAATATAATGGCGTTGGATTAAGGATCTTCAGTGTCAATTCCATGGGCATTTTGTTGGTAATAAGAAAAAGTGCAGTATCGTGTGAAACGCGTTGTCTGCTTTTTTCTTATTACCAACAAAATCTTCATGTGTGATTCGAATTGCCTTTAAAGGAGATTTTTCATCTCAAACTTCAATGGCAAACAGGCCCCTGAAAGTCTCCACTTCAGAACAGAGAGCAGGTTGTGCTTGTGCAGTATTCTCTGTTCTATGGGCCCAATGAAAACAGCCAAATGCTCCGCTCTGCTGTACTCTTAACTCCCGTAGAACTGAACTGCATTTACAAGTACAACTAAGTGGTGTGTTCAGCTGTACTTTGAACTCACATAGAACACAATGGAGAGTCGTATGCAGGCGCGACCTACTCTCTGTTCTGAAGCAGAGACTTTGAGGTGCCCATTTGGCATTGAAAATATGGGAACACCACTTTTTGTGGCAATTGCAATGACACACGGACACTTTATTGGTAAAGAGAAAAAAATGGAAAGCGCCTTTCATACTATACTGCACATCAGGGTCCACGTGTTGCCTGTTTTTTTTATTCTTCTAGTAAAATGTCCATGTGTGATTGTAATTGCCTCTGAAGATCCTTGATCCAATGACATTATACTCCACATATTGATAATGGAATGTGAAAATGACATTCCTTGATCCCAAATCTACAGACTGCATAGAGAAATGCTAGCATGCAGTATCTCACAGATATGAGTACACTCCTATCAGTTTTTTAAATATTGTATTATATCTTTTCATGGGATAACACTGAAGATACAATGTGATACAATGTAAAGTAGTCAGTGTACAGCTTCTATACATTTCATGCACTCAAATTCTTTGGCTGACCATGGTGAGGCCTGTTCTGAGTGGAACCTGTCTTGTTAACCTGCTGTATGGTCCTGGTCACCATGCTGAAACTAAGTTTCAGGGTGTTAGCAAGCTTCTTATAGCCTAGGTCATCTTTATGTAGAGCAACAATACTTTTTTTCAGAACCTCAGACAGTTCTTTGCCATAAGGTGCCATGTTGAACTTTCAGTGACCAGTATGAGAGAATATGAGAGCAACACCAATTTTTTTTTAACCATAAACTTTGTATTGGTCAGATATAAAGTGATACAAACAGAATACAGTATATGTCATTGTAAGACAAAATTTCAGCTTTTATTCCCAAAAAAAAACCCAGCCCACCTCCCAAATCCATCTCCAGATTCAGAACACTAAACATCCATTACAGTCACATAACAATGTAACATCAATAACAGTCAAATAGTTCTTGTCATAATAAAAACTGTACCTGTCTGTCGGACGGCCTCCATCGATAACACCAAATTTAACACAACTGCTCCTCATTCCCACCCGAGACCTTGTAACACTTAAGAATCACATGACACTGTTGAGGAAAAAATAGTAAATTGGGCACAATTTGTCCATTTTTACTTAGGGGTGTACTCACTTTTGTTGCCAGCGGATTAGACATTGATGGCTGTGTGGAGTTATTTTGAGAGCACACCAAATTTACACTGTTATACAAGCTATGCACTGACTGCTTTACATTGTATCAAAGCGTCATATCTCCAGTGTTGTCCCATAAAAATATAATAAAGCAATGTTTAAAAACATGTAAGGGGCGTACTCACTTTTGTGGGGCACATATTCTGTGGGTTGTTCAAACAATGTCACCAAACATAGTACCCAAACATACTATAAACTAAGAGGTTGCATAGAGCAAAACAGACTAAAGTATTAGCTACGGACACTGACTTTAACACTTATAGATATATTACTAGCAATGTGGTTTAATATTAGATATAAGAGTATACATTTTCACAAGTAAAAACATAAATATTTTTTTAGCTGGTTCTGTTGATAATTTCATGGTTTGAGCTGCTAATTAAGAAGCAGTGCAAATGAATTTCCTAACTCCCTCAAGATTGTTAATTTTTACATACCAGCTGTGTACTTAATTATATTATTAAAAATATACATTCCTTAGAACATCCTGTCTAATTAATAGTGCAGTGCTGTCAGCCAAAACAAATGGGAAATAACTGCATAATTTTGTTTTTGCTTAATTTCAGTGATCAAATTTACATATTACATGAAGTATTTTACAAGGTAAAACACTTTTTAGGGATAATTGTATCTAGGTTGGCAGTATGATATATGATTCATTGTGTTGTAGGTTTATTCGATGTGTGGTCTATGGGGTTTGAGATTATTTTCAAATCAAATAAATGATGTGGTATTCATATATAAATGAGGCAAATTTGATATATTGTATATGGAGTTTCTTGTTGTTATAAATTAAAAGGGTTTTCTGTGTTAAAGGGGTTTTGCCACGATGTAATGTTGATGTGGGATCCTCCAAAATGGGTATTTAATCACTTTTCTAAATATATGTCATTACAAAAAGTGAAGCCTGTCAGAGCTACAGCATTGCTTAGTCCCCCTTAGTTTCCTGACAGTTTACATTAGACACGACCAGGACACTGACAGGAGCTGATCTGGCCTCCTGTTTGCACTTCTTATCTGATGACAAGGAACATGAAGGAGCTTGCAAGGGACTGGGGAGAAAAAGCAGTGAATGAGCCTGTGTATTTTGTATAGAGAATCCACTGGTTGTAATGTAATTATTTGAGTAAACATTGCAGACGCTCCCTGATCCCTGGCTCTCTCTCAGCCCCCCTCCCTCTCCCCCATGACTCAGCATGCTTTGTTTATCTTCTCTCCTGAGCAGATAAGAGGTAAGGAACTCACTTCATGGCAAAACCCTTTTAAGGTTACTGATGAATGTAAAGGTCTGCAATATTTTCGTATATTTTATATGTTTAGATATTTATTTGGTTATCTCACTATTTTCAATATCACTGCTGTCTTATAGTGAATGGAAATCATTATTAATTTCCATCCAAAATCTGAAAATCCTTGTTGCAGGAGAGAGTTTTGCTATAATTGTATTTAAATGTCTCTCTTGTTCTGAAAGTTTGCTACAATTTTTTTTTACTGTAGGAAAATATCTATCAACCCAGAGTCCAGAAATTTAAAGGGGTTGTCTCACTACAAGGGATGGTTTTTATGTTAAAGATCTTGCAAAAATAAGTCACTTTGCAATATGTGTCCATTAACCGTGTCCTACCTATTCCTAGATATCCCCTCTTGTATGGGCTGCATCAGCTCCTCAGGTCACTATAGCCACAGACCTGTTTACTTTCTCATGATAGGCTGTCAGCACTGGTTGCTATAGCTACAGACCTGGCTTCTACTGCAGCCTAGTAGCAGCCAGAAAACACACCCCTGAATTCAAAATGAAACCAAGACAACAGGACTGAGGTAACAGGAATCAATATAGTGAGACAACCCCTTTAATACAGAGAAGATAATCAACATGCATGGGTATACATGATCTACAAGGAAGTTGAGAATGGCTTCCACATAGATAATTGGCCCAGAAAATGCCATTAAAACAATACCCCTCTTACCAGCTTCTGTTATTCCAGCAATGGTTGCAAGGTGTTTGTTCTCTGATGTTTCTTGTCGGACATAACAATGTCCATCTATTTCATGAATCAAAAAATGTGACTCATCAGTGAAGCTAACCCTTTGCCAATCAGCAGAGGTCCATTTCCAATACTGCCATGAGAATTGAAACTTTTTCTGACAATGCATCTTGGTTAACATAGACACACTGTCCAAATGTCTGCTTTGCTGCCCCTGCACAGTAGGGTTCACTGAACTGTTGTTGTAGATATACGTGAGGTAGCTCCCTGGTTTATTTTGGCGGTGAGCTGCACTACTGTTGCGTCAGTCCACCTTCGTGCATCTCTGTAGCTCACATCAGTGGCATGTGGTGCTCCAGAATTTCCACATCTCTTATTCACAATGGTGCCGTTTGTCCACTCACATTCCACTATCACCACTGCAGCACATGAACCGTTCACAAACCATTTGAAAAATCCTGCCATACTTGGCCCAAAAGCCAATAATCATCACTTTTTTTCAACTCTGATAAATCTCCCCTTTTACCCATGACAATGATAGATATGTGTGCAGACAGCCTATTGCTCAATTTATATACCTACCAAGCCAGCTCATGACATGTTACTTACTTCATGAGCTATGCACTGCCGATGTCAGGAAGTGGTCATATTAATGTGACTCCACTGTGTATATTCAGTTAGCTGTCAATGCTTTAGATTCTTTAAATTGGAAAATTGATGAAAAAATTTTTTTATATTAAAAGGGTATATATATATATTTTATATATTATAAAATATATTATATATAAAAATATATATAAAATATAAAAGATATATTATATATATATATATATATCAAAAAATAAATCAAAAGGGCAGCACTCTATATAAAAAAAAAAAAAAGAAACTGTGGGTGCCAGCGAAAATGGACAGAATTACCAGTCCTAGTAATTACCAAGGAAGAACCCCAGCACTCCTCTTTCAAATGATGCAAAAAATTTTTTTTCCAGCATGTCGAATAGCGACGTTTTGGCTACAAGAGCCCTGCTCCTGTAGCCGAAACGTCGCTATTGGACATGTTGGAATAAAGTTTTTTTATCATTTTGAAAGAGGAGTGCTGCGGTCTTCCTTGGATATATATATATATATGTAAACTGTATGTTGCCTTAAGCATGCATCTCCACAATAGTTTGTGTTTTCTATTGTACTTTTTATGGACTGCAGCCTAAGCCTATGACTATATCATAATAGGGCTTAAAGGCATTTATAAACAGGACTCTAGATATGTGGATACTATAATGAATTGTGGGTGTGCTCTGCTACAAGTGTGAGAAAGGGAAAGTGCCTGTGAAAGCGACGTATGAATGAGGAGATATTCATGTTTCTCAAACCTCTCCATCTGTTCACAAAGCTTTTAATGATGACCCTGGATTAGCACAGGTCACCACAGTAAATTGTCGCTGCACTCCATCCTTGGCTCTCCCCCACAAACACCTTTTAGTGTTGGCTGACACATTGCAGTCTACTGAACACATTGTTGGGTGGAGTACTTCATGGTATAGCGGTGTTTAGTAAACAGTGCGCTACGCGTTGTCACTGAAGTCACATATATACATTACCACTGGCTGCTAGCATTAATAAATAGTTCACTGCAGTTGTGCTATCCAATTGGTCAGTAGCTATTGGCCAAATAAATGATATTTCCATATGTTTCTTATACAAAATTAGAAATTGTATTTAAATGGTAAGTGGTAAAATGTAGAGGTGTCTTATGTTACATTATATCTCATCTTATCAGACCCAGATGTGATTAAAGAGGTGTTCCAGTCTCACACTTTGATGTCATTTTGATAGGATATGGCATTATAGTGTGATTGGTGCGGTTCCAACCTTTGGAACCCGTGCCTATTTCGAGATCGAGCCCTGTAATACCTCCATTCAGGGTGGTCAGGAGCGGTGTGTTCAAATATAATTAGAATTCCTATAAAATAGGAATAGAATAGATACTAGTGTGCAAGTGTAACCTAATCTCTATTCTGAACAAAGACTTTTAGGCACCTTTTCCAAAGATAAGTTTCAGAACCACACTAATCACACTTTAGTGAGATATGCTATCAATATGCCATCAAAGTGCAAGATGGGAACACCCCGATAAGCATTTCTAGGTCTCATAAGATAGAAATGTGATATCATGTTCCTAGAAATGTTGCTCCATTTTGCCTCTTACCTTTTAATACAAGTACGAATTTTGTACACGAAAATTATGTAAAAAATTGCACCCAAAAGTCTCCGTTCAGAACACACAGTAGGTTATGCTTACACACTCCTCTCCTTTAGGTTCTATGGGAATTCTGAGCACAGCTGAGCACACTGCTACTGGCCGTTCTGAATGGAGACTTTGGGTGGCCCGTTCCCCTGATAGTTGAGGGTTCCAGAGTTGGGATCTGCACCTTTTACACACAGATGGCATATCTTATCAATATTCCATTAATGTGAGATGCAAACACCCCTTTAAGTTCAAGT
Organism: Phyllomedusa bahiana; assembly: GCA_025379985.1. Classification (NCBI taxonomy): domain Eukaryota; kingdom Metazoa; phylum Chordata; class Amphibia; order Anura; family Hylidae; genus Phyllomedusa; species Phyllomedusa bahiana. Next base: position 17,566 of record JAODAL010007255.1, read on the forward strand.
ATAACTTATAATATACTATGCTTCTATGTTACTATCCATCCATACTTACATACATAGCTCCATGTGATAGACATTAGGGAGTCATATTATCAGTGTAAGGTTCACATCATTTATGAACATTACATTCGGCAGTCGCTTTTAAAAACTGCCGAATGTAATGTAAGCTTCCCATATACTGTATATGCATGTGTCTGTCAGTTTAAAAAATGTATAGTACTCACTACAATTGTTAAGGGTTACACCCTTCTAGAATGTCTTAGAAAGTTTTTGATACAAACTATGATTTACTTCTTCCTTTCTGTAAGTGGTACAACATGCTTTGTGGCTCTTCTCCTGAACAAATGAATGATTGCAGTAAACCAATTTCACTTTCTTTAGCAATCTCTGTAATGAGCCTAAAGGACTATGTACCACACCATGAACCTTCCAGAATGTTTGGATGTACCCAAATGACTGATGATTTAAACCAGCAGTACTGGGAGGCTACTCTTTACCACAGCTTTCCCCACCAATGCCTATTTTGCGGGCTTGCACCCAGGACTGGGACAAGGTATTCTGGTACCCTGGGCGAATAAGGCACATAGCACCCCCTGCCCACCCATGGAAAATTCAGACTACTCCATGCCTCCTTGCAGCCCCTTTCTACCTGGCATCCAAGGCGGTTGCCCACCCGTCGTCTCAGCCCTGCTTGCACCACCCTCTTGCGTACAATGGCAATAGTACCCTAATGACCGATGGACCGCTATCTTTCTTAAGTTACTTCCCCTTATCATCCATTGCTGTGAATGTGCAGCCAGGCACACTACCAACAATTCTCTTTCTTCCTAGTACTTTAATTTACAGATTTACATGGTAATGAAAAACGTTACCCCTTTCGAGCTAAAGCCTGTCACCTAGCCCACCAGTATTTTACTCTGCACTGATGAGGAGCAAACACTCTAAAACAGATGGCTGCAGATGAATATTTGGTTGGCATTAATCCCAATCACATTGCAAGTCTTACTGAATCAGGTGAGACTACAGGAATGCTACACCCAGTAGGTGGTGCTGTAGCGTCCTAGCTAATTTCCCATGAGCCTTTTTAATGTAGCACTTTATGAGCACATGTTTATCTGAGAACTTTCTGGTTCTTTGAACAGGCCATTAGGTAACCAGTCCTCAGTGCACACTTGCACTGACACAGGCAACTATGGTGCCTAGTCCTTAAACTCACAAGCTCGATGGCTTTTTTTTTTATGTATCCAAGGACACAACTATGATCTTTTTCAACATTTCCTTAGCGCCTCAGCCCCTCTATCTCTTTTAGGCACAGAGGTGGAACTGAAGATCACTACAATCACTCCACTGATTTCCCATTTCTCTGCAGGTTTATCTCTCACAGCAGGCTATCCTGAGAATTTCTTTTCGTCAGGCCTTTTTGTTGAAAAGTGCTCCCTTGGCCTAGTTCTTTGCTGTATTTAGTACAGGGGACATCTTTCTGCCATGTGGCTTAACCACACATTGACACACTTCCTCTATACAGCCTTTTATGCAGTCTAACCTGTCTATCACTCTTAATAGTAACAGTTTATGTTGCAGGCAAACCTTCAGTGCATTGAATTAAATCAACAGAGAAAATAGTGAACATAGTTACAGGCGCATACTGCCAGATCGGTAAGCAGTAGAAAGTTTTACTCCCCTCCACTTCTTACAAAATTATTTTTGCATACACGTGTATCACATCTACTGATATATACATGGCAAATATAAAAAAACACTCTTCTGGTATAGATATCTGTTAATAATGATGGATATGTTTCAGTGCTAAATTAACACTGCTATTTCATGTATTATCTATAGCATTGTGTGCTCTCCTCCATTGTCAACCTATTAGATGTTTTCAAATGTAACTTGGAAAAAGGAGAAGAAAAAAGTCTGGTCAGAATGAAGCATCCACTATACATTCAATTTCCACTAGAGGATCCCATCGTTTTCAATAGAGATGAGCGAGCAGTAAAAAGTTCTAGTTCGATTAGAACCTCGAACTTTAAAGTGTTCGGTTTGAGGTTCTATTCGAACTTGAACTGGAATCCCATTAAAGTCAGTGGGAGAAGATGTTCTGGTTAATTTTTTACAGGTGAGGAGAAGCTGTAATTACCATCTATAACAGTAATCTGGATACATAGAACAACTTAGTGAAGAAAATCATAGAAAAAAATTCACAGGCTAAAATACTTCATTCCTTTCAATGGCTAACTGAAAAGATGAGAACAGCTTGCAAGCAGGGGCGTAGCTATAGGAGATGTAGTGGTAGCAGCTGCTACGGGGCCCTGCATCCCGAGGAGGCCCAAAAGCCCCTTTAACACATAAGAGATATGGAGTTTGTGTTATACAATTACTGAAATCCCAAAACTGCCAAATTGAACTTTTCTCCACTCAGAATAATTTTCATCAACCAACCACTATTTAGAATATATTTCTTTGTATAGGAGAATTGGAGACAGTATTTTATAAATTGATTTCACCCCCAATACTGCAAAAACGGAACTTTTGGGCACTGAGTATGATTTAGCAAATCCAAGCACTCTGTATAATATATATCCATGTATATGACAGTTAGGCTTTATGTGAGCCTGCAAATGTCACCAAATAACAGCTTCTGGGTGTGGGAAAGATGCAGCCAGCAATACCAAACTCCATAACTATTAATGTCAATGGAGAGGGAAATGCTATCTAACGAACTAAGAGCAGTCTGTACAGTACAGAGTGTGAGCTGAAAATTCTGTTCACAAGGCAATACAGGGAAATATATATAACATGGTCCTTTGATTTTAGCAGCCAATGAGAGCCCTACACCTCAGCGATGACGTTTTTGACACTTCTTTGTGCTCTGCACTGATTGGATGGCTGCCAAAAGTGCAGAAAGGTGATTGGATGGCCGCCAAAAGTGCAGAAAGCCGCTGAAAATGATGGCGTGTTGAACTACAACTGGAACTTTACTCGAATGAACAGTGAAATGTTCGGTGCGGTTCGAGTTCTAAACATTTGAGAAGTTGTAGTAGAAATGAACTTTTCTAGAACAGTTCGATCAATGCTAGTTTTCAACTATTTTATCTGCATTGAAGACCGTCCATCACGTTGACATATCCTTTCTCTGAAAGAAATTAGTTGGCCATGTTTGAATTTCCATAGCCAGTCATAATGATTTTGCTTGAGATAAGATGCTCCTAAAGTGTCCAGTATCTTTTCCCCTTCACGTTATTAGTACAAACATATGTGTAACGCCTAGGGGAGCCTGCTGGCTTATGTGGTGGGCTCTTGGTTGATAATTATTAGCCAATAGTCATCTCTTGTGTATATTCAACTCCATCCTATCAACTGGCCCATGTGTGGGGCTAACTTTTTTCTCGTGTAGGCTTTTGTTACGTTATGCAAATCAACTGGAAGTTTTTTAATACAGAGACATTATCACGCTATATTTTTAACGATGCATACTTTGGTTTTGCCTTATTAGTAATGACCTTGCTTTGGCTGCTTCATTTCTCCACTTTTGACATGCACTGAAATTTCTTTACTTTTCTTTGCCCATCTGGCGCCCTTCATATAGGATAGGTTGTGTTAGCAAATAGCATAATTTTCAAAGGGTGCAAGAAATATATTTGCATTGTTTAAATATGTTAATGAGATACTGAATTACTTTAAACTCTCTTCTGATCTGATCTGCATATATGACATACTTTATGCTTGGTATATCATCATCCTATACTACTGTATTCATAGTACAGAATAGTAATGTTTCAATATATTTACCGTGATACAAGCAACAAAATGCTCAAAGAAGAGCTGTGGCCATTAACAATACGTATCTTAGTAAATACGTGTTCTGTTGCATGTTCTATTCTATCTCTGTGTTGGGCTGTTCCTCTGTAATTCCTTCAAAAAATCTAATACTGAATCAGTCAGATGGGCGTTACCAGTTGTTGGGGTGTTTCCCTGCACACTCTGGCATTGTCCAACCAGCTCTGACAGATTCTGTACAAACGCTATGCAAAATGTAGCCACAATAACATTGTATGCATGAGTCCAATAAGTGATACTCTAGTGTGGAACTACTTTTAATATCATATTAGGAAATTGGATTCTGTATATTTCTAGGGTCGGGACGATGGGTAGGCAAAGGTAGGTGACCGCCTAGGGCTCCACTTTATCCCAGGCAGGAAAGGGGTGCAAAGAGGTATGGAGTGAGTTGAAATTTACATTGGGAGGGGAGGGGTGGAGCGCTACATGCCTTATTTGCCTAGGGTACCAGAATATCTTGTGCCAGCCCTGTATATTTCCATTACATTCATGGAATGGCTTATTATAAAGTTGGAAAAGTGTAATAATAACCCTGCATAGTTATAATGTAGTATAAAATCTCTCCTTCAGCAAAACCCATTACAATTTATGGCAGCCTTTGTAATGTCATTGGGCTGTTGTTATCTAATGGGGGCATCATGGCGGCCTCTATTACCAGTCCATTGGCAGAATGCAGGTTAACAGTGCATCGGACTGGCAGTGGGGGCAATGTTTCTATACCCTACAGTTCTATGGGACTTTGACTGAGTTACATTCATCTCTAAACTGAGTTATTGAAAAAATAGTGGAATATTAGACACTTGCCCAAATGGCAGCACAATATTTTTTAATAAATCAGTGCCTCACTCTTATGTCGACACAGAGGGCCACATGTATGAAACGGTTTTGGTCTAAAGCTCACTTTTTTCCCCATAGAAACCTAAGGGGAAAAAAAAGTGCATTTTAGATCAAAACCGTTTCATACATGTGGCCCAGAGTTTTTAACCTGTACATATCAGAACCATTATCAAAACTTGGTAGTGTATGTAGATACAATATGTGCTAGTTACCAAAAGCTCAGGTGTCTAGACCGCCTAGAAGAGAAGCACTTTCATTTAGCATTGCTTTTATTTATGAGACACTTGAGATGTTCTGGGTCATTTAACGTTTTTCCCAGCCTCTCTAGTAAATGCTTATTTCTCCTAAAAACATTGAGTAGATTATGCGGCCATGGGTAGGATGTCATGAAATTGAATAACATTGCTTAGTAAACACTGAGTAAAGTTAAGGAAGCAAGTTTCCCATGTTCGCCCACAATGTGAACTAGATTTCCTGAGCTACTGCCAGATATTGTATTCTTGGTATGGTGAAAATTTACTAAACTTCCCTAGGGCTTCCTTTCTGCATAACTTTGTGGCTTTATTAGCCAACAAAACACATGGAAAAACAGCATTTTTAAAACTTTTTTAATCATTTTCCTTTTTTTTTTTTAATTGTGTGTTCCAGTTTCTGCACTCTCTGGTAGCATTTTAAGAACAGCCTTTGTCCTATAAGAAATCATCTGATTCATCTGATACATCATGATTTAATAAGGCTCCGATGAAGCTATAGCAGCGAAACGCGTTGTCCTTTGTCTATGATTGTCGTAATAAATCTATTATGCTCTACTCCTTTGTAATCTGTAGCAATGGCATATGCTTCTTTCCTGAGAATCCATCTTTCCAGCAGTGTGGATTAATAAGGTGCCAAACTTCATCCAACAGGACTCCAATATATCATCCCATTACAGAGAGGATTGTGTGGATCTTTTTCAGGATGTTAACCTTGAGCAAGCACTGTGCTTTTCTGAACAGCAGCTGAGGTGATTGTTTTACTGACATCTTATTATCTACTATCAGGGGCATAAGTAGAATGGATGGGTGCTAAGAGTTTTCTGTCCCTTTAAGACTGTTTCATGCCTGTTGCTTAGCCTAGGCCTGATGTTGGAGCAGAACCAATCTGAGTTCTTATAGGGGTTGTCTCACTACAAGGATTGCTTTTTATGTTAAAGATCTCGCAGAAACAAGACATTTTGAAATATGTGTCCATGAACAGTGTCCTACCTATTCCTAGATATCCCCTCTTGTATGGGCTGCATCAGCTTCTCAGGTCGCTATAGCTACAGACCTGTTCAATCTCTCATGATAGGCTGCCAGCACTGGTTGCTATGGCTACAGACCTGGCTTCTACTGCAGCCTAGTAGAAGCCAGTAAACATGCCCCTGAATTCAAAATGAAACCAAGAAAACAGGACTGAGGTAAGATGAATCAATGTAGTGAAACAACCCCTTTAGCCTGCGTTCAAGCAATGGCTGAGATGGGGTATTTAAACCAGTCTTTCTTTCTATTCCACATATCCTGGCTCGTTGCCCCTTTTGCTACCTGCGATTTTGAGAGTATTTTTGGGTTTTCTGACTTTATCCTGTTTCTTGACTTTTCGCTGCTCCTCAATTTGGTACTATAAGCTCTACTGGTATTTGACCTCAGCTAGCCTGACCACGCTTGTATGTTCTTTGTTTGGTCCTATATCCTCTGTTCTTGCTAGTGTAACCTTTATGTCTTCTCCACTCACGTTTGTTTTCCTACACATCTCTGGGGAGGCAACCTTGGTCTGTAGCAGCTAAGTCCATTCTTCTTTCCGGGGGACTCTGTTAAATACCTAGAGGGAGCCTTAGACTGCCTCGCAGGGGGTATCTGATTGCAGACAACAGTTTTGAGTGGGTTTTGTTTGTTCTGCTTTATTTTGCTTGTTTGGGGAATTGCTTGTCTGGCAATTCTACTCTGGGGAATTCCTTAAGTGACAATTCCTTAACAATGGGGTCTTACAGCAAAATGAGATGGGCCACACCACCTAATGACAGGAAACAGAAATACAAAAAGTACAAATAATTAAGTGGTTAAACTCCTTTAGACAGAGGATAAATAATGTTTCTTGGACCACCCTTTAGCTCTGGTTGGAAATGTTATACTGTATAGCACCATACAGTAAATTATGTTAAATGTACATTACTGTAGTGAGAATTGTGTGTACTGTACATTACTGTACTCAGCCCCTACACTTTGTACTATACACTACTGTGCACCCACTGTAGCACCAGCTATTACAGTACAGCAGTGTACTATATACTCCTCAACCAATCAGAGTTCAAAATAGGACAGTGTTGCTCAGGCCCAGTGGGCCGCTGGGGTCCAGGCCGCAGCGCCGGCTCGGAGAACCTGCTGAGGGGGCCGATGTTTCCCCAGCGGGCCTCGAGTGCCGGCGCATGGCGCACGTACAGGGGCCGCGATGGTCACATATGCGACCGGACCCCTGTGCCAGGGGGCCCACAGGCCCCTCTTGCCACACGGCTGCATGGCCGGGTCACAGACCCAGGCATGCAGCCATCACGGATCTTCTGATCCCGGCCATTCAGCTTCCAGGAGGCCGAGCAGCAGGCGCGTTATGTGATGACGTCATCGCGCGCCTGCTGCACGGCCCGCATTTAGGTGAGAGCGGCCGCACCGGAGCAGGAAAGAGGAGAGAACGCAGGTAAGTATTATTATTACTATTATTATTTTTTTTTAACTAATTACTGGCCCTGCCTGCCTAAGAACTAGCCCTGCCTGCCTAAGAACTGGCCCTACCTGCCTAAGAACTAGCCCTGCCTGCCTAATTACTGTGAAATGTGCATACTGACTGGCTGTATTTTGAAGCCAATTATGTGCATAGAGGACCCTTACCAAGTCCCACCACTGGCAAAAGCATCACTAACACCAACAGATACATTGGAATTTGATGTTATATTGAACTTCCGATGTAACTTGAATAAGTCGCATGTTGAGGCCATTACATGCCAGAGGGTTACTGTACCTCTGAAGGTGCCCTGAGGTTAGAAGAAAATGAGCGGCAGCAAGAGACCTGCAGGCCTATGGCGTGGGACCTTGTTCCGAGCACATGTGGCACAGGAGAGAATGAAGTCCTTGACGTCTTGAGCCAGAGTCGGCCACCAGTAGTGCCGAGAGATAAGAGCATAGGACTTCCGTACTCTGGGGTGGCCAGCCAGAAGGGAACTATGCCCCCACTCCAGAATCCTTTTCCTGAGCACCGGACGCACGTACGTCTTGCCCGGAGGGAGGCCTTGGAGGTCTACAGGAGCTACGTGGACCAACCGTTCAGGGGAAATAATGTGCTGAGGTACGGGTTCTTCACCGACAACATTAGAGGCACAAGAGAGGGCATCAGCCTTGACATTTTTCTCAGCAGGCCGGAAGTGAATGTGAAAGTCAAAGCGTGAGAAAAAGAAAGACCACCTGGCTTGGCGAGGGTTTAGACGCTGGGCCATCTGAAGGTATAAGAGATTCTTGTGATCCGTAAAAATGTCAATTGGGTGACGGGCTCCCTCCAGCAGATGTCGCCACTCTTCCAGGGCTAACTTGATGGCCAACAGCTCCCGATCCCCAATGGCATAATTCCACTCTGCCGGCGGAAAGGTCTTCTTGGAGAAGAACCCGCATTCGAGAGTCTTGTCTTTGGGACTTTTCTGTGTGAGAACCGCCCCTGTCCCCACGGAAGAGGCATCCACCTCCAAGGAGAAAGGCTTCTCAGGGTCTGGCCGGACCAAGACAGGCGCCGAGGAGAAGGCAGTCTTTAGTTCGGTGAACGCCTTTTTGGCCGCCGGATGCCAACATCTCAGGTTCGCGTTCTTCCTAGTGAGGGCTACGATGGGAGCCACCAGAGTAGAGAAGTGGGGAATGAATTGCCGGTAATAGTTGGCAAAGCCCAGGAAGCGTTGTATAGCACGAAGACCGACGGCCATTGCAGGACCGCAGAGAGTTTAGCAGGATCCATCTGCAGACCTTTATCAGAGACTATATACCCGAGGAATGGCAGGCTGGTCTGATGGAACAAGCATTTCTCCAGTTTGGAGTATAGACGGTTATTGCGCAGATGTCTCAGAACCTGGCGCACCTGTGTCCGATGGATCTGAATGTCTGGAGAAAAAATCAGGATGTCGTCCAGATAAACTATGACGCAGGTGTATAATAGGTCCCTGAAAATGTCATTGACAAATTCCTGAAAAACAGCTGCCCAAAGGGCATCACAAGATATTCGAAATGCCCATCTCGTGTATTGAAGGCTGTTTTCCATTCGTCCCCCTCTCAAATTCTGATGAGGTTGTAGGCCCCTCGCAAGTCCAATTTGGAAAACACATTAGCTCCCCGGAGTCGGTCAAAGAGCTCTGGGATCAACGGAAGAGGGTAGCGGTTCTTCACAGTGATCTTGTTTAGACCTCTGTAGTCAATACATGGACGAAGTGAGCCATCCTTTTTCTGCAGAGGAGGACTTGCGAATAAAGCCCTTCTGCAAATTCTCCAGTATGTAAGCCGACATGGCCTTAGTCTCGGGCACGGACAACGGGTAGACCCTCCCCCGTGGGGGACTGGTGCCAGCGAGGAGGTCTATAGGGCAGTCATAGGGCTGATGGGGCAGCAGCGTCTCAGCCTGTTTCTCCGAGAACACATCCACGAAATCCTGGTACTCCGCAGGTAGGCCTGTCAGATGCTTGGAAGGCGACTGTGGAGAAGTGGTATTCACCGGACGGGGTGCTACCAGACAGAGATCTTGGCACTCCAGTCCCCAACGCAGGACCTTGCCTGTCTTCCAATCGAGCGCAGGGGCATGACATTGCAGCCACGGAAGCCCCAAAAGGATCGCCGAGGAAGACCGAGGCAGTACGTGGAAAGTGATCTTCTCCTTGTGCAGGACCCTTACACCGAGGGACACAGGCCGGGTTATGAACTGAATAGGGTCACTAAGGAGCTCCCCACTGACCGAAGAAATCACCAGAGGCTTTTCCAGCCAAAATACGGGCAGGCGGTATCAGGTTACCAGAGAAGCATGGATGAAGTCCCCGGCTGACCCAGAGTCCGGGAAGGCAAGAACCCGGAACAATAGACCAGCATCAGATGTAACCTCTACCAGCAACATCAATTGTGGAGAGGAAGAATTAGCACATAGGGACACCTCAACTACGGAACCTAGGTGTGAGCGTTTCCCGAATGCTGGGGACGTAGCGGACAGTCTCTGCGGAAATGGTCCGGGCTGGCACAATAGAGGCATAGGTTCTCCGCCTGGCGGGACAGCACTTTCTCCGACAAGTGGGCCTGATCCACTTGCATAGGTTCCTCACTGGAGGCCTGCAGAAGCAGCAGCGGGGACCTCTGGAACACAGGAGCAGACGAGGCAGTCGACGGGGACGTGCGAAGTCTCATTCTTGGCGGAGCTCCTCCTGTCTTTCAGCAAAACGCACGTCTATGCAGGTGGCCAGGTGGATTTATTCGCCCAGAGAAGACGGAAGGTCTCTCGCTGCTAGTGTGTCCTTTACCCTACTGGACAGACGCTTCTTGAAAGTGGCGCAGAGGGCGGCGTCATTCCATGATAGCTCCGAAGCCAGGGTATGGAATTGAACCGCATAGTCACCAATGGAGGAGTCACCCTGGCTTAGGTTCAGGAGCGCCGTCTCGGCTAATGACGCACGCGCCGACTCTTCGAAGACGCTGCGGAATTCCTGAAGGAAGGCCTGTAGATCCGCAGTCACTGGGTCATTTCTTTCCTAGAGGGGTGTCGCCCAAGGCAGGGCCTTGCCGGATAGCAGACTCACCATGAAAGCCACTTTAGATCTTTCCGTAGGGAACTGATCGGTCATCAGTTCCACGTGCATGGAGCACTGGGTAAAGAAACCCCTGCAACGCTTCGGGTCCCCGTTGAATTTGGATGGTAGTGGTAGCTGAAGTTTTGGTCCCACGGTAGCCAACAGGACAACAGGTGCAGACGGAACCATGGGCGGGTGTGGCGACTGCTGTTGAGCAATCTGCTGTGATTGCTCGGCAACCATGGTCGTAAGATCCGCAATACTTGGCAGGGGCACCTTGGCGGAATCCATGGCTGGATCTTACTGTAACGGCCGGAGTAGTGGATCCACTGGACCACCGCAAGCGATGGTATAAGCCACGCCAGGGAGCGGAATCTATGTAGGTCCCGGTTTTCACCAGAGCCTGCCGCAAAGCGGGATGGACTTGCTGTGGCGGGAGTCCTACCAGATCGCTAACCCTGACGTGACTTGCTTGCGGTGGCGGCCGAGGTGCAACGAGGTACCGAGACGTAACACGAAAACCATGGTGGTGGACAGGCAGGCAGGTCAGGGCAGGCAGTGAAGGTTCAGAGTCGAGAAACGTAGGGAACACGGCAAGACGAGAGTACACGGAAACGCTTTCTCAATGGCTCGTCGGCAACAAAAATCCAGCAGGGAAGTGACGTGGCCAAAACCAATATATAGGGTCAGCACCCGGCAATATCCAATTACCGGCGCGCTGGCCCTTTAAATTTACCTGAACGCGCGCGCACCGCCCAGCAGGGGAAGCAGGCGGGACAAGAGCGCGGTCAGGTAAGTTGGAAAGGCGGGGGCGCCCGTGGCCCGTCCCGCGGCCAGCGGCGCTACCCGACCCCGGCAGCGATCCCGAGGAGAGAACACGGGTGCGCCCACGGCCCGCGGGCCGGACCGCTGCATCACTCGTGACACAGGGCATGTTATACAGAAAGAGGCCACCTCCATTAGGGAATACCATTGTTATGAATGGCTAAATTCGGTTTTCAACTATGAACTAAGTTTTCCCAATGCCATCTGTTCCCCAGGTAAGTTAAGCATATGTCCCTGACCATTTACAGTACCACATACCTCCGTTGCTCCATAGTCTAATTGTGATCCTCATGTTCCCATTGACCAGTCTGCAGCTATCTTTCTCTATATGCAGCAGTGCACAGTGTGCTCTGACACCTTTTATCATAGCCATTATTAACTTTTTCAACAATTTAGTTATGCTACAATAACTTTTCTGTGGGATTAGACCAGTTGAGCTAGTCTCTGTTCCATAAGTGCATTGATTTTATGGTGGACTGCTGTACAAATTGCAATAAAGTATATGAACATTATACACAGTGTACATAACCACATCAAACAGTGACAAGGGGCATAGACACCATCTGTTAAGTAAGGTGGAAGGATAATTCTTGCTCTCTTACCTATTTATGTGATCTTTTAGTGCCAGTATATTGAAAAATATGGCATTCGGAGATAAATGCGAGCATCATGTAGTCCTTTGTTTGAGGTTCGTCCTTTTAAATTAACTTCTGCATTTATATGAATCTTACCAATGCCACAAGGGTCCAGCATTTATGCCCGGTTTGCTTCTGGATCTCCCAGGTTCAAGATGATGGGATTGGTGAAATCTGATATGGGGGGAAGACATTTTCGCCTACAAATTGAGACAGCAGGACCAATAATGGGAAGATGAAAAAGGTCCCTGAGAGATTTGGAGGTCAGTTGAGGGAAAAGTGTAAGATTAAGAGGGAAGATATGTTGTTCTATAAGAGCCAATTATTAAAGTATTTTACACCACTCCAATACTCTTTGTATGTGAGAGGTCTCTTAGTACTTTTTAAAATTTGACTCACCTCTTTTTTAGAGTCAAAAGACAATGTAGCAAGACATATGCACTGGCTTACTACCCTAAAAAAACAAATTGTTAAAGGCATTCTCACCATTCTGTTTTCCAAAGCCACAGCCAGCTTCAGACTCTCACTTCCTATTCAGGCTGTGGATGGATCTACAGCAGTAATTGGCATGTCAGCTCTGCTATTCCTAGTTGATCCTGTTACAGTGACATTGCTAACAGAAGAGTGTAAACAGTAATGCAAAAGGGTGCAGAGGTAAAAGTTTGTCAGTAACAGAGATAAACAAGCTTCTGTTTTACTGATAAGGCACAGCAGGGAGTGAGTTACCCATGGTGGGACAGGGCTGCTGGAGCAAAGAGGGCAGAGAGGGAGCAGAGAAAGGTGGTTACCCAGGGAAGCATGTGTAAACAAGCATGGAACAACAGCTGCCTTATCTCCAAAACCAAGCACAATTAGAACAGCAATGTGTTTGGTAATAGTCTTTTTTACATGTTTAAAGCTAATCATTGTAGTGAGAAAACCCATTTAAATATTGAAAATATAATGAAACAGTTTAGAGGGGACCTGGATAGGAAAGGATTGTAGAACATAAAGGATTAATAAAGACATGGTAATATCTTAATTTTGTAAATGTCACAAACCAGGTTTACAGATCCTGATTTTTTTCAGTAATTTTTAAAAGGCAAAGCTTGTTATTTGACTATAGTACAGATACATTTCTTGGGATCTAAAGACCTAACTATTTTAATTTATCAGAGGATCAACAATGTACTCAGTAAGTCCGCTTCACAGGAGGCTGGTGTTGGCTGCTCATGGCAGTTGACACCTGCCGCTAACAGCAGGAAACAGAGCCGGGTCCAATCCCTAATGTTTAACCATTCAAACGCCACAGAGATCGCGGCTGAGGCATCTATATGAATGAGAAACCGGTCCATGACGTTATCACAGGGTATCGATTCATTAACATGGCAGTTTGAAGCCTAATGAAGGCTTCCATATTTTCGTTTCTATTACCTCCTGCCCAGGCAGGAGCTTGAATTAGAGGTTCAAGGAGCAACTACTGGATTGCTTAGGTTAAAGCTAGAGAGAGGGTTGCCTTTTTTCTCAATAAACAGAAAGTTAGAGTCTCTGCATATTCAGATGCTATCAAGGGCAGACCATAATGTGCCATCAATTTGCTGTAATGAAATGTAAAGTTGGGTATGAAGCAGGGCCTTTGAGGACAGAGATTGTACAAATTCTTACTGAGAATGGTGGCTAATTCTGTTGGGCTGAATAAAATAGAGCCATTGTTTTATGTAATGGGGGAGTAATTAGTCTAGTCTCGCCATCTATATGTCACTCCAGAAGGCTTTTGAAGTAAAATCATCTTATGTTTGTGGTAAAAATATTGATAGTACTGAAAGCAAACTGCTCATTAACCTATAGCCAACCGCCTGTTGACTATAAATGTCCAGGTGGTGGCTGTACAGTGACGAGCTAAAGGATAACAATTATTTCAACTTTTGACTTTCAGTCTCCATATCTCACCATCCACTACAACTTTGAATGTGAGACCACCAACATTTTGTAGACAATCATTTTGGCTATCTCATACATCAATTTGACTTGCAGCTATGTAGCATATGCTTAGTTATGCAGATTCTTCTCATGTAACTGCATCGCTACTGTATTGCTCCTGGTGGCGGAACAATCTTTTTCTTCTTGTATATTACAGTTTACAACCTGTTCTCACATTCCCTAATAGCTCAGTGTGTTATTAGGTTGATTCCCAAGCGAAAGGTCAATGGTTTGAATCGAGGAGCAGAAATGAAGAAGATTTCCCAAGAAATGAGAAACCGCATCATCCAGCTCATCGATAGCTGTCTCTTGGCCAAGAAAATTACCAAACTGCCTAATAGGAGTGCCATGACAGCTGGAAGAATATGAAATAAAGTTCGTCAATTTATTCCAAAGCAAAGAGGTGAACGTCCAGACAAAATATTGAAGCCAACTAGTCTACTCATCACAAGGTCTATCAGTTCTGGCATGATAAACACAGCTGTGTAGGTGGCTTGAATGCTTCATAATAGTAAAATCAACGAAAATCCATGCAAGCATCATGCAACGTGCATCACACAGGTCTGGAATGGTGGCCCAAAAAAACGTGAAGATGCCTTGACTTTAATATCATCATAAGAGGCGTTGGCTCGAGTTTACAAAAAATATGGAAACTGGACAGTAGAAGATTGGAAATGGGTAATTTTAAAGTGATGAGACCGAAGTTAATATACTGGGCTCTGATGGGTGAAAATGGGTCTGGAAAAATCAAGGGAAAAAGGAGCTAATGGATCAAAAAAACTGAAGAAACTGCCACATGTGGGTAGAGTTGAAGAAAAAGCTGATTAGACCAGTATGTGCCAACTTTAGCAACAGGTGGAAGAGACCTGGGATCAGATTTCGGTCGAGACATATTTGAATCTGATCGAGAGCATACCCAAATGGATTCAGGCAGTGTTGAAAGCCAGAGGTGGATTTACAAAATACTAACAAAATAATAAAACTTGAACTTTAGAGTTTTAGGAGCAAAACAGTAACAATGCAGCTACATGACCAGAATCTACAGAACTAAGCATATACTAAATAGTTACAGGTCAAATTTATGTATGAGATAGCCAAGATGATTATCTATAAAATTATGGTAGTCTCCCATTCAAAGCTGTAGTGGATGAAGAGATATGAAGCCTAAGAGTCACAAGTTTAAACCATTGTTACCCTTTTTATTTCTGCGTTTTGGAATGTCCATGGAAAGAGGGCAGCTGCTTGAGGCTGTATGCTATAGTTGGTTCTTCACTGAGAAGTCAGGGATATTTTATTACTGTCTCTACCTTCCCAATCACTGTACATACAGCACTCAAAGAGCACTGTATATACAGACTTGCAGCAAAGAAACAATATGTAAAATAAAGTATTAAAAAAACCAAACGCACACATAGAACAAAATTTTGTAAAAAAAAAAAAAAAATTAACAGCTCACACTGCAACTTTTAGTCCTGACCCTAAAAACCTATAATTAAATATCTGTGATGGAAAAGTGACACAGTTACAAAACCTAATTTATTGCCACTTTGGCTGTTAATAAATAAGTATGTTACATTTCAACAGACTTTATTGTAGAACACAAAAGTTTACACACATTTCATTAGAATTTGGTAGCATTGCCCTTAAACTGTATGACGTAGGTCACACATTTTGGATATCCTTCCACAAGCTTCTCACAATTGTTGGTAGGAATTTTGGCCCATTCCTCCTGACAGAACTGGTGTAACTGAGCCATGTCTGTAGGTTGTCTTGCTCGCATCTGCCTTTTCAGCTGTGCCCATAAATTTTCAATAGGATTGAGGTAAGAGCTTTGTGATGGCCAGTCCAAAACACTGACTTGGTTATCCTTAAGCCACTTTGTAACCGGTTTGGCAGTATGCTTCAAGTCATTGTCCATTTGGAAGACCCATTTCTGCCCAAGCTTTAACTTCCTGACTGATGTTTTGATATGTTGCTTCAGTATAGCCACATAGGGCCACATGTATGAAAACTGTCTAGGTCTAAAATTTACTTTGTTGCCCATAGCATCCAATCAGAGCGCCCCTCTCATTTTTCCAGAGCACTATATGAAATGAAAGGGTCACTCTGATTGGTTGCTATAGATGACAAAGTGAATTTTAGACCTAGACACTTTTCATACTTGTGGCCCATAATCTTATTTCCTCGTGATGCCATCTATTGTGTGAAGTGTCCTAGTCCCTTCTGCTGCAAAACAACCCCACAACATGATGCTGCCACCCCTGTGTTTCACAGGTGGGATGGTGTTCTTAAGCTTCCAAGCTTCTCCATTTTTCCTCCAAACGTAACAATTGTCATTATGGCCAAACAGTTCAATTTTAGTTTCATCAGACCACAGGACATGTCTCCAAAAATGTAGGTCTTTGTTCCTGTGTACATTTTCAAACATTAATCTGGAGTTTATATGTTTCTTTTGGAGTAATGACTTCTTCCTGGTAGAGTGGCCTTTCAGCCCATGTTGATACAGTACTCGTTTCACTGTGGATAATGACATAATCTTACCAGCTTCCGCCAGCATCTTCACAAGGTCTTTTGCTTTTGTTCTTGGGTTGATATGCACATGTTGGACCAAAGCACGTTCATCTCTGAGACACAGAACCAGTCTCCTTCCTGAGTGGTATGATGGCTGGACATTCCCATCTTGTTTGTACTTGTGTATAATTGTTTTTACTGAGGAACAAGGCACCTTCAGGTATCTGGAAATTGCACTCAAGGATGATCCAGACTTTTGCAAGTCCACAGTTCTCTTCCTGATATATTGGTTGATTTCTTTAGACTTTCCCATATTGTTACACACAGAAGCAGTGTGTTTCTGGTGTGTATTAAAAAAAAACATCCACAGATATGTCTCTACTTAACTCAGATATTGCCAATAAATCAATCTAAAGCTTCCAAAGACATAACATCATCATATGATCTGTCCCAAATTGTTTAAAGGTGTAGTAATCCTAGTGTAATAATACAAATTCTTTAAAAATTATCTCTCATTATTTTGGCATTTGGCAACTATAAATAATTTTGGTTCCTAATTGACCTAGAACTGGTAAGGGTTATTCTGTTTTCAAGTCAGGTAGTGAGAAAAATATGCAGCTGTGTCTTTTTATATAGTGTATGTAAACTTCTGGTTTCAACTGTAGATAGATAGATAGATAGATAGATAGATAGATAGATAGATAGATAGATAGATAGATAGATAGATAGATAGATAGATAGATAGATAGATAGATAGATAGATGGATAGACAGACAGACGTCTTCACTATTCTTCTAGGAAAGCCATGACAACCAGCTTTGTTTACCACTGTGAGCAATTAAATCTGTTGTAATAGCTTCCTTAAGATATTCACATGGGATCTTCTTTCCCCAAGCTGGAATTTAATCACATGCATTAGCAATAAAAGCTTTTATAAAACAAGTCACTTTACACAAATTAACTCCAATGTGATGATCTATGCCAGTAATAAAGAGTGAAATAAGTTTAGGCTACAAATTTACTCTGGAGGACAAACCTGGGTAATAGAATTTTTTTTCATCAGAAATATTAAATGAAAAACCTGCTTGGGATTCCCCTATATTTACCACAGTGCAAAACCTCAAATCCCAGAGAAGAAGAGGTGAGTCAGCATTATAGATTTAACACTCTCAAAACATGGATGGTACACAGAGAGCCAATTACCACTGGTTAATAACATTGCACTCAGTGAACTTCCTGGAGACCAAAGAAGGGTCAAATGCTGTTGTCAGAATTTAGCCAAACATTGTGAGTAGCAAAGTCACATATAAACCCGTCACTTTTTAATACATAAGTACATGTTTTAAAGCTATTGAAGGCCATTGGTAAGTCACCTACTTCTTACTTCCCACCCTTGGAAGCATTCTTTGTTACAAGTTCAGTAGTAATGACGATACCCCACGGTCTGTTCCTTTTAACTGCTTCATGTTTTATTAATATACTACTGTATAAAAATATTTTGCACTCTGTATATAATATAGAGGTGCTTGTGCATCTGCCTTTCTCTCCATTGTCTTTTATGGGAGTTTTGGGTACAGCCGAGTGATTGTGCTTGGCTATATTGATGCTTAAGTAGGGGCATCTTCTGTTCGAAACTAGTTTAACCGAACTTGTAATAAAATTCAGGTTTACGATATACCAACTCTCAGTTATTTCTCCAGCCTTATCCTTAACCCTAACACCTAACACCTGCTCCTTTGTCCCCGCTCAACCTCTCCCTTCCCTCACAATCTTCTCCTTTGAGGTGCACTCTGTCCGCATCTACGCCTCCTCCAACCTCCAAGTGCCTATTGTCTACCGACCGCCAGGCCCTGCCACTGCCTTCCTTGACCACTTTGCTTCCTGGCTTGTCCATTTTCTTTCCACCGACATCCCCACTATCATCATGGGAGACTTCAACATCCCAATCGACACCCCCCACTCTGCTTCCACCAAACTCCTTTCACTTTGCTCCTCCTTTGACCTCTCCCAATGGACCTCAGGAGCCACTCACAAAGATGGACACACACTGGACCTCATCTTCACCCGCCTCTGCCCCCTATCTGACTTCTCAAACTCCCCCCACCCCATATCTGACCACAACCTGCTCACCTTCTCCACCATCTCCACCACACCTGCTCCTCCTGTCTCCTCATTTAATGACCCAGATGTAGCCACCACTTTCAACAACCACACAATCATCACCACCCTTGACTCAGTCGCTCCTCTCACACACAACAGAACCCGCAAAACAACAGACAACCCTGGCACACAGACGCCACTAAACAACTGAGGCGAGCTTCCAGAGCTGCCGTACGCCGCTGGAAGAAAACTCACTCCACTAATGACTTTGCCTTATACAAACAATCACTTTATACATTTAAATCTGCACTCACCATAGCCAAACAGGACTATTCACTACTCTCATATCTTCCCTGTCCCACAACCCCAGACAATTATTCAAAACCTTCAACTCTCTTCTCCGTCCACCAGCACCTCCTCCCCCATCCCTCCTTTCAGCAACAACTTTCCATTCACTTCCCTTTTCAGAAGATCAACCACATCAGAAAAAAGCTTCAGCAGTCCCCCCCCACCCTCCCTACCCTTGCAAAACGCTTTTTCCCCCCAACTTTTCCCCCCGGACATCAGACAAGCCTCCCTTTACTGCCCAAAACCCAAACCTCACTACCTTAGTCTTGACCACTCCCATCCCACCCACCCCTGACCTCTGCTTCACCCATCCCAGCCCCCATCCATTTTTAAACCTTCACTAACCCTGGCATTTTCCTTCGCCTTTAAACATGCTACACACTCGAACCAAAAAAAAACAACCTTGACCCCTCCTCTCGTCCAAAAACGCCCCACTCACTGCCCCCTTTTATTTTAAAACCCCTCTAGCAGCACTCTATTTTCACTGTCCTCCCACCTCCCCCAACTCCCCTTTTTGACCCACAACAATTGGTTTCCGCCCCCCCACTCTACCAAAAACCCCCCAAAACCCAAAGTCACTAAAAACCCTAGCAACTGCTAAAGCCTCACCCCACTACTTGCCCTTCTCCTCTTAGACCTTTTCCTCTGCCTTTGACACGTTGACCTTTCCCCCTCCCTGCTAAAAACCCTCTCCTCCCTCGGATCACGGATTTGGCTCTTTCCTGGATCCCTCGCCCTCATGATGGGGACACAGGCCTCCTCCCCTCCACCTCCCCCCCGGGCCTCTCTCTTTTGGTGTCCCTCAGGTCTTTCCGGGCCTTTACTCTTCTTCTTTACACTTGGCCTCGTACTCATAGCCCCACGGCTTTCATTACCACTTGTAGTGACATACCCACCTACACCCCCGGCCCAATGTCACTTCGTACTCTCCCAAATCCCGATTTTCTTCCTCCCTCCCCCTTTTCTCCAATTCCTAAAACAAAGGGGCGACAGATGAAAGCTTTTCGCCGTTTTCGGGTGTAACTGCCCCCCTCCCAGCCCGAACCCCGCTGCGGATGCTGGGATCAGTGTTGGGCAGCTTCCACACTTTCAGCTGCGCCCCCCCGAAGGGGGGGCAATGGGCCGGTGTAGGCTTTCCGGGGCGCGACGCGGCGCGTCAAAAACCCCCGAGGCAGTACGATGGGGGGCTCCCCAAAACGGGCGCAATGAGCCCTCAGTCCACAAGAACCTGGTTATTTTGGCTTAATGCCCCCGGCGGCGGCGAATGAAGCAAGAAGGGAACATGCAGGAACAGATAGAAGATCGCGAAAAAAAAATCTCGGCGTCCGCCCCCGTGCAGCAGGAGTATATTCCAAAAAAAACCCCTTTATAAACGGAAAACTTGCAAAAAAACCCAACCCAAAAAAAAAAAAAATTTTAAAAAAAAATCATTTTCCCAAAAACTAAACGGCGCAAAAACAAGAATGGGATATTGGAAATTCCCGGAAATACATAATTAAAATTTCAAAGGGGCTATTCTCATTGGTCGCAGAATCCCCCAAATCAAATGGAGCACAGTAACCCATTAAAACCTAGGAGAACGATTGACCAATCAGAATCAACGGGGACAGTTCAAAATACAGTAAAAATTCGAAAAGACTGATTGGTTAGTGCGGGGGTTTGGGGCAACCCCCCCAATCAAGCCGAGCTACTTCCCCTTGTAGCTATGGAGAGATGGGCGAAATTTGCAACCGGGCGCTCAGCCCGTGGGGCATGAAGTATAATAAAAAAATCATTTTTTTTAAAATGTAAAAACATTATCAATAAAGGCTAAAACCCTTCTCTAAAATAAATCATTAAAAAATCCCGAAAACGCTTTGTCGCCGAGACCGGGCGCTACATAAGGAATTGAAATAGAGAGAATTGGGGGGGAAAACAGAAAATCAATTTTTTAAGCTTTTGTTTGGTCGCATAAACCAGCCAACAGAATAGGAGCCAAAGCCCCATTAAAAGCATGGGGGAGAATTGACCAACAGAATGGGGGCGACAAAGACCCATTATATCCATGGAGAAGTTTTGCCAATCAAAATCAAAGGGGACAGTTCAAAATACAAAAAAAAAGCAGAAACGAGTGATTGGTTGAAGCGGGGCTCGCCAGCTTACCCAAATCAGAGCCGAGCTCTTTTTCCCAATTCTATGGAAAAAAAATTTCCCGACGAGCTCTGTGTTTGGCTAAGTTAAAAGCCGGTTTTTTGGCCAATGGGGAGCGACGCGCCCCTATGGGTTTTCTAATGCAATCTGAAATAAAATTTTACATAGCGAAATCAAAATTAAAGTCTACAGAAGTTGACCCCAATGTATATAAAAGAATAAAAAAGGGGTAAAGGAAAAAAAAATATTTCATCAAAAAAATCATGTTTATTTCTTTTTTTTCGTTATCCAAGGGTCAAAGTATGGGTGCAACGAAATAAAGAAAAAACAGATTTTTTTGAGAATATTTTTTTTTCTTTACCCCCCTATTTTTCTTTATTTAATATAACAAGGGACAATTCTGTATCTTTTATTTTTTTTTGGCCATCACTGTGTACCCGATTTCATTTGAACCCTAGAGGTCGCTCCTCTCCCCTTGGGGCCAAAAAACCCGCCTCTTTTTTAAATTTCCTCACAAGCTCGCTCGAAATTTTTTTCCCAAGAACTCAAAGGAAAAAAGTCGGCCTGATTGGCTAACTGGACAGCCCCCCCGCTTTAACCCAAACACCTGTTTCTGCCCTTTTTTCTGTATTTGAACTGTCCCCCTTTGAATAGAAATTGGGCAATTTTTTTCCATAGGTTATAAAGGGTCCCTGTCGCTCCCTTCTGTTGGTCAATTCTCCCCCATGGATTAAAGGGCCACTGTGCTCCCATTCTGATTTGGTCAAAACTCCTCCCTAATTAATGGGGCCCCTGTCGCTCCTATTTGTTGGGTGGTTTTTCCCCACCAATCAAAGACTTAAACAATTTGAAAACTGTATTTCCCCCGGGGATTCTCTCTATTGCAATTCCCCATTACCCGGTCTCGGGGAAAATGCGTTGTTAGGGGTTTTAATGATTTTTTTTAGAGAAAGGTTTCAGCGCTTTATCTGTAAGTTTTCACTTAATAAAAATGTTTTTTTATTCTACTCCCTGCCGCAGGCGCTGAGCCCGAGATTTCAGTGCCCATCTCTCCAAAGACCAAAGGGAGAAGACTGGCTCTGATTGGCTGGGATAGCCAAGCCCCCCCAGCCAGCCAAACACTCTTTTCTGCATTTTTTCTGATTTTGAACTGTCCCCGCCTTTGATTTGATGGCCAAAATTTTCCATAGGGTATAATGGGTCTTTGCGCTCCTATTCTGATTGGTTTAAAACTCCCCTTTATAGGGTTTGAAGGGCCCCTGTGCTCCTATTCTGATTGGTCAATAGTTCTCCCTAGGTTTTAATGGGGCCTGTGCTCCTATTTTGATTGGCTTGGTTTATCCGACCAATGGAAAGCTTAAAAAATTTTGAAATTTCTGTATTTCCCCGGGAATTCTCTATAACCCCAATTTCCCTTTTTAGACCGTCCGGGGACAAAAACGTTGTTAGGAATTTGATTTTTTAGTTTTCAGAAAATTTCGCTTTTTTTCAGAAATATTTTTACACTTAATAAAAAATTTTTTTATTCATACCCATGCCTCACGCGCGAAGCCAAGATTTATTGCCCGATCTCTCCCTAGACTACAATGGGAGAAGTAGCTTGCGCTTGATTGGTGGGGAACCAAGCCCCCCGCTTTAACAAACAGCTCTATTTTGCATTTTTTTCTGTATTTTGAACGTCCCGCCTTTTTAATTTGATTTGGGCAAAAGTTCTCCCAAAGCTATAAGGGTTCCCCGTCGCTCCTATTTCTGATTGGCCAGCTACCCAAGGGCCCCCGCAGCTCAGCCAAACAGCTCTTTTCTGCATTTTAAAATGTTTTTGAATGTCCCCCCTTTTATTCTATTTGGGCAATATTCTCCATAGGTTTTAAAAGGTTTACTGTCACTCCTATTTGATTGGGGCGGTTTTTGCCGACCCAAAAGAAAGCTTTTTGAATTTGAAATTTCTGTATTTTCCCCGGGAAATTTCCAATATTCCTAATTTTTTGAATTTGGATATTGGAAAGTGATTTTGTTTTATGTTTTTTATTTTTTAGGTTTCAGCTCTTTTTCTGAGAATGTTTTAAAGCCTTTTTTAAAAGGGGATTTTTTTTCAAACTCCGCACCGACATGTGGAAAGATTTCCGCTGTTTTCCGCCGTCCGCATGGGAAAAGATTTTTGGCCAGTCCCCCCACTGCGCCCAGTCCCCGCACTGCGCCCATGTCCCCCGACTGTGCCCCACACACTGGCGAGGGCAGGGGGAAATTTTCCCCCCCTTGTACAAGCCACCTCCCAGACGGCGAATCTTCGGCGCAGCGCCGCCGCACCTCACCCGCACTGCCCCCACACACTGGGGAGGCGGGGGACTTTACATGGAATTATGAGCACGCCCGGGCCCCCCACAAAATAAAGGGCAGTTTTCCGGGAAACCGGCGAAAGGGTGCGCCCCGACGGGCGAATTCAAACAGTCCCCTAAAATTGGAGAAAAACAAAATCCCTCTTTCCACCGTCCAACTTACCCCCCGCCCTCGACCCTCATCTCATCAAGGCCCACACTCCCCTGTTCCCCAATTCGCTGCCCTTTGGGGAATCCCCAAATCCCCTCTATCTTTCAAAACCCCAAAATCCAAACCCCACCTTGCCTGCCGCCTCCACCTGAAAAACATCTCCGCAACTGCTCTTCCTCAAAAATTTTAACTAAAAAAAAGCTGGTCCAGCCCTTTCATTTCCCCCCTAGACTACTGCAACATCCTTCTCTGTGGCCTCCCCCCTAGCACCCCCCCCCCCCAAACCTCCCTTCTCTGCTCCCCTCTTATCCCCCTCTCTCCTCGCACTCCTCTGCCTCTCCCCTCTGCCATTTTCCCTTTACTGGCTTCCCCCTTGCCCCGCAATTTATTTCAAGCTACTAACCCTACCTACAAGGTCTCCCGACCTCTCCCCCCCTACATCTCTGCCTAATTTCCAAATATTCCCCCCCACGCAATCTCCCCCTCCTTCGGACCCTTCTCCTCTGCTCTACCCTTATCAGCTCTCACACAAACCTCTCCAAGCTTCTCCCGTGCTTCACCCACACTCTGGAACTCACTGCCCCAACACATCAGACCCCCTCCTCCACTTTTACCAGATTTAAAAACAAAATGAAAACCCATTTTTCGGGCTTTCCCCATAACCCACACAACCTTGCTGTCACTACTTCCCCCCAAACAGTCTGCCCCCCCACCCCTGTCTTTTCCCCCTCCTTGTAGATTTAACCCTCGGGGTAGGGCCCCTCTCTCCCTCTGCGTGCCAATTGTCATTACCCCTTACACTGTTTTGTTTGACTATTTATTATGAAACCCCCCTTTTGAATGTAAGCGCCCTGGAATCAAGGGCGCTTTTAAAATACTTAATAATAATTAAAAAAAAATTAATAACCCTCCCAAATTTGCTAATTCCCTTTAAACCCCAAACCCAAAGGGATGTCCCCATGCACTTGTTTTGGGCCCCTTTTTTTCGGGCGGTTTTGAGACCGCCTAAAAAAAAAGGGCCCGAAAATGAGAAAAAGGGGCTCCTATGGAAAACCTGTGCAGCAGTCCCCACTGCCCGGGGTTTTTCCCCGTCCGGGGGTTTTTTTCCCCCCCGGGGGGGCCGCCCGCAATAACATTCTACAAGCACAACTTCCGTCCGTTTCGGACGGAATCTTGCTTTTGAATGTAAAGGGGGGGTTTTTCTCGCTCATCTCATCGGAATAAAAGCCGGTATTTGTCCTTTACGTGTAACCACCCTAATTAAATGTTTTAGGGGTTTATCTCCCTTTCTCATTGCTCCAACCCCCAGGACACTTTTAAGCCAAGTCAAACATCACTTCTTATTTCCCTAGGTCACGTTTATGTTGTGGAAAGCAGAAGTGATGTCAGATATCATGCACTATGTCCGAAGTCATTTTCAGTCCCCAAAACACAGGGGTAACTGAGGTAAACCGGAAATGATATCAGACCACCACACTGAAAGTGATGCAGGGGTGGAGTGCGGGACCCATGCTGAAAAGGGAAATAATCCCCCAAAAACCCCAAAAAACCCCAATTTAAAAAATTAAACTATATTTTGCCAAATTTTTACCCAAAAAATAAATTTTGCTGAGTCAAAAGGTTAAGGTTTTAAACAAATTTGGCATTGATTCAAAGCCAAAGCATAACACTACTCTGTTATACTTATAGCTCCCATTAATATTACTGGAGATAGTCACTCAGACAGCCCCCTCTCTGTTTTCACCCCAGGGTATCGGGGGGCCCCACTCAAACCCCCACCAATTAGATATTTATGACATATTCTATACATTTTGTTTTTACAGCATTTCCTTGTTATATTCTATAAAATTTTCATACATGTATGAGATGGGCAAAGACCTTTAATAAGGCAGCGCTGCAATACTGGACAGAACCCATAGACAGGAGTGGTAGAGTTGCAGTGTAGTATTACATGGTGCTCATTTACAATGTCTATCTTGGCTAATAAAGGGGGATTCTGAGCAGGCATGTAATATCTCCTAATGGAATAAACCCTTTAAGCAATGGAAGTGAAACTAGGGGTTTATGAGCTCTTGTTAAAATGAACACTCCTACCCTAAATGGAGGCACAAGATAACACAATACAACATTCCAAACCCATACATATCTTACAAATATTCATCATAAAACTGATAACTATGTTCTCATGACAAAGAGAAAAAAATCTAACTTCTATGATTACTTTCAAGGAACTTTTCAGAAATAGTTTAGGGGAGGGTAATGCATGCCATTACATATTAGTGCATCTAAAAAAAATTAGAATGATATGGTTAATGAATGTCCGTAATTCAAATCGAATAGAGAAAACCATATATTGTATAGACACAGAATATACACATAGCGATATATTTCAACTGTTTATTTCTTTTAATATGGATCATTATGGTTTACAGCTAATAACAACCCCAAATTCAGTGTATCAGAAAATCTGCATAATGTGAGAAACATCAATATTGTTGACTTAGGGTTTCCTAAGCCTTTAAATGGTCTCTCAGTCTGATCCAGTGGGCTACACAATCATTGGGAAGACTGCTGACTTGACACTTGTCCAAAAGACAGTCAGTGAGACTTATCCCAAGGGTAAACCACAAAAGATCATTGCTAAAGAAGCTGGCTGTTCACAAAGTGCTATATTAAAGCATATTAATGGAAAGTTGTGTGGAAGGAAAAAGTGTGGTAGAAAAAGATACACAAACAACAGAGATGATCACAACCTTGAAAGGATTGTCAAGAAAAGGAAATTCAAGAATTTTCGAGCGTTTTACAGGGAGTGGACTTCGGCTGGAGTCAGTGCTTCAAGAGCCGCCATACACATAGAGGTATCCTAGAGGTATCCAGGACATGGGCTATTACTGTTACAATCCATGTGTCAAGAAACTCCAGTCTCCGAGACCCCATCAAAAGTGTGTTATCCAGGCTAAGGAGGAAGAGGACTGGACTGCTGCTCAGTGTGCAAAGTCCTTTTTCAGATAAAAGTAAATTTTGCATTTTGTTTTCAAAATTTCCCAGAGTCTGGAGGAAGAGTGGAGAGACCACAACCTAAGTTGCTTGAGGTTCAGTGTGAAGTTTCCCCAGTCATTGAGGGTTTGGAGAGCCATGTCATCTGCTGATGTTGGTCCACTGTGTTATATCAAGTCCAAGGTCAGCGCACCCATCTACCAGGAAATTTTAGAGCCCTTTATGCTTCCCTCTGCTGACAAGCTTTATGGAGATTCTGATTTCATTTTCCCCACACTGCCAAAAGTGCCAATACCTGATTTATTAACCATGGTATCACTGTGCTTGATTGGCCTGCAAACTCACCTGACCTAAACCCCATAGAGAATCTGGTGATGAAAGACACCAGAGCCAACAATTCAAAAGAGGTGAAGAGCGCTATCAAGGCAACCTGTGCTTCCATAACACCTCAGCAGTGCCACAAGCCGATCGCCTCCATGCCACACAGTATTGACACAATAACTCATACAAAAGGAGCCCCGACAAAGTATAGAGTGCATATACTGCACATACCCTTCAGTGGGCCACCATTCTGTATTATAATTCGTTGCTGGATTGGTCTTATACATTATTTTAATTTTCTGATATATTGAATTTTGGCTTTTTATTAGCTCTAAGCCATAATCATCGACATTGAAAGAAATAAATGCTTAAAATATATCGTGTAATGGATCTATACAATATATGGATTTCTCTATTTGACTTAAATTACAGACCTAAATTAACATTTCGATGATATTCTAATTTTTTTAAATGCGCTAGTGACAACTTCATCATTAGTGCTAGCAAGAATAGTAGCATTTCATCCAATATCAGAGCACTGGTAATAAAATACATATCACACTATTATAATACATTGTAGTGAATGATGTGCTCCAATAGGATACTGTACAAACTCCACATAAGAATATTTGTAGGTGCCCATGTGACACTGTACTACAAACTGGGACAATGACAGTTAATAAATGAGACCTAAGGAGATTTGCTGAGTGAATTATTACAGTCTAAGGGATAAATTGTCAGTCTGCTGTAAGCTGCTTCTCCAGTGACGTCTGCCAGGCACAGGGAACATTTCATCTCATTTCCATGAGATGAGTAAGCAAGATACATCACTGGTGCCCAGTTGCCAACCTACATAAGCTGTTAAAATGTGTTGCCTTAAAACTAACATTGTCCCATTGATCTTAATTATCTTAATTGTATATATTTTCATATGTCATAAAGGACCTAAGACCTTTCCCTGTTTGCGGATCTGTCATCCGTCCTGCCTGCATACACATGTGACTCCACGGTGGGATGGTCGCTACTAAATAGAATCCTTATAAGTAGGGCTGGGTCGGTCACAGGGGAGCAAGTGAGGTGGGCTGATCTTCGCAGATATTTAATGGCTAACATAGACCGATAGCATTACCAAATACTCAATCAGTGTTTTGTAGCATATATAATTTGTACTGTAGTCAGAAATCAAATTAAATAAAGTCCAACTTCACTGTTATTTAATCCTTTTTATGGTACTATTTTATGGCATCATGAATGCAAGAAAAATATCTATGTAATGTAATGATGGCTATATGTAACAACAATCATCAACACAAGCAATACATTTATATATAATCTTGGGTAATTGTGCAACCCTGTTTTGGTGTGCACAAATACAACTATCCCCTGTTAGATTAGGAAAAAAACTATGCACAGAAGGGCGCTCCACCCACTTTTATGGTCACGAAAGTGATGGAGGTGCCAGATCAGTGGACGTCCTTTCCCACGACAAGGCTGTCGGAAGCGTGCCCTAATTCCAATGAATAAGACCACAAGGTAAATAGACTTTAAATCCAGCAAGAATAAGTCCAATCCTTTATTAAACCATTAATACAGCAAACAGAGATAAATGAATGCTCGTGTACACTTATGCGTTTCTGACTCTGTATGAGTCCTTAATCACACATACACTATTATCCTCCTGAACGAACCCTTTCAAATTCCAATGTCTGATTAACATGTATCTCATAGAAATCTGATTTAGGGAGTTCTACTGTTAAAATCCTTAACTATCAGAGTAACGGGATGATTTGTGCCTGATCTAGGTGGAGAAGTAGTTATGCATGCAAGATGTATGTGATGTAGTTTATGTGGGGCCCAAAAACAGCCAAAGGTTTATGGGATCTTCAAGGCCACAGCAATTGGACCGCAGTCTGCTTTATTTAAGAAAATATTAATATAATTTATTATACTTCTACTATTGATTTATTTGAAAAACAATGAATAGAAAAGTATAAAGCACGTCCTGTTGCTTTATCTGGGTTTCAATAGCAGTCAATGTGGGTGGCAGCCTGGGAAATAATATGAACTATAAGTAGTTAACAAATGGCGCATCAAGAAGCTACAGATTAAAGGGATTGTATGTTCATTTTTTTTTATTTTACTAGGCTATTGCTGGAATAAATAAAATTACCTTACCCGTACCACTCCTTTCACCTTAGATCCTGTGCTGTCCCATCCTCACTCTGCAGTGATCTTCTACTTTCTTCTGATCTTCAAACAGGACATCACCACCTCATCTGCTGATTGGCTCCAGTGGTCACGTGCCTTTGGCTGGCATCACTATTAAGAATCAAGCGCTCTGAACAATAACATCAGCTAATGGCACATGACCGCTGCAGCCATTTAGGTGATGTCTAGTTCAAAGGAAGACCAGAAGGAAGCAGAAGACCAACAGGGAATGAGGATGGTGTAACAATGCTGAATCTGAGAAGAGTAGAGCAGTGAGTAAAAGTTTTTTTTAATTTTCATAGGGCAGCAGTAGCCTAGTAAAATAAAAGTAAATTAACTGGACAACCCCCTTAAGTCTGCCATTCACCTGAGCTACTGTTCATTCTACTGAAATTAGCATCATGAGGCCCCTAGATAGAGAGGACTCAGTCAATGTTGTTCCCTTTCCTTTGGCTACTGAGTATTGAGAACATGTTAAGATCTTTCGTCTACATCAAAACAATGGCACCAACCTGGGGAGAACTGAGAATGGGAATGGAATGGAGTTGCCAAATTCTGCCCTGGTTGCCATTACACAACACCGTAAGGGAAAGGGGCAGTTTGACAAATTAAATAAATTATAAGAAAGGATTGACTTTGACTTATGTGTACCACTATATACTTGGTTGGCTAATATGAACATATATTTATTTCATAAGAAGAACTTTTTGTCTTTATTTTCTAAAAGAGGATTTTCAATGGACAGTTGCCCTGAAACCTAGAAACAGATGATATTTGTGACACCTAAGATCATGTGTGCCCACCACATGCTGGGAATGTAATAGTAATAATCAGTGATCCTCTATGTACTGGAAGCACAGAGTGGACAGATGGCCTGTAGGATTGTCTAGAGCTGGCACATAAACAATTATTTTCTAATAGAACTGGTAACCCAACAGTCACTTCACTTAAAGAAAGCAGGACATTGCCATAATAATTAATAGTATACATGGGAGGCATATGGCATTTATGACTGTCACTCACTGTACATAGTCAAGACTGTAGGACACCGTACTAAAGCAGATGCATTTTATTGTTTTTGACTGAATTATTGGAAATACTGTGAATAGATCACACATCTTCATTAATGATGAGTCTGCAGCTACAGTATCTCACAAAGGTCAGTGCACCTCTCACTTTTGTAAATATTGTATTACCATATTTTTCAAACCATAAGACACACGTAGATTTTAGATGACGAAAACAGGGGAAAAAATTTGAGGCAAAAAGTGTGGGCTAAAGTGCAATTTTTAATGGTACCATTTTGGGATACAAGCGGTTTTTGATCACTTTTTATTTCAATTTTTTTGGGATATGAAATGACCAAAAAGACACAATTTTGGCATTTGAAATTATTGTCTTCTGTGGTGTACAGCGTACAGGATAAATGATGCTATATTTTAATGAACTGGAAATAAACAAGAAATGAGCTTAAGGTAAACACTCTTCTTCTCTGCCATCTACTTACACAACCACCCAATATACACCTGTATGCCACTATAATTACTGCCTCCCTATTCCTCAAAGTCCTTGACTATCCTCAGACACCAACACTGGGCAATGGTTTCCTCATCTCCCCGTCTTCTTACCTCACATCTGACCTCCTTTCTTACCTTTTCCCACAGCATTAAGGCCCTTTCTCACAAAACCCCCACAAACCCTTTGCTCTACCCCACACACCTACTATACTTCCTGTTTTCCTTCGGCTGGGGACATATCCAAATAAAGGGAGCCCCCTACACATCCCCTCTGTTGTTTCACCTGTCTCTTACAGAAAAAGTAGCACAAATGTAACCCCATAAACCTCAAACCTATTCCATTCACCCCCGCCATCCCTATCCCCATGTCTGGAGCTCTCTGGAATGCACATTCTGTGTGCAACAAACTTCCTTTCATCCATGGCCTTTTAATCTTGCACAACCAGGTTCCAGGACGCTGTAAAAATGGGTTTTGATAAAACTGGCAGACAAGTACAAAGGTGAAAACATGGTACAGAAGGAGGAGGGCCCTCCCCGTGGGGGGCTAAACGTCTAAATTAAGGTGGTAAGGCAGGGAGGGGCGACATGTTTTTGGGGGGGGTAGTAGCAACGGGTAATTTTTGGGGTCAGGCCCCTAAAGAGTTTTTTTTTAGATTGCTTTTTGAGGCTAGGAGTGGGGGGGGTCGGGATGTTTTTGGGGCGGGGTTTCCAGAGAATGGGCAAAAGCAGGGGAGAAATTTTGGAGACGGTTATATGAGGCCCGATAAGAAGAGCAGAGAAAAAGGTCCTGTGAGGAGCGAGATTGGGGAGGGGGGTATCTAGAAATTAAAAGGGAGAAGTAGGGGGGGACAGGTGTTAAGAGCCTTGTAGGTCAAGGGAGTAAATTGAAAAAGGGTTCGTGGGCAAAGGGGGGCCCGGAAAGGGTTGCAGAGGGGTGAGGCAGAGGATATGGGGAAGAGGTAATCAAAGGGGGCAGAGTTTTAAAAAATGGATTGGAGGGGAGGAGGTGCTAGGGGGGAGGCCACAGAGAAAAGGGTGTTGCGTAGTTAGGCGTGGAGACAAGGGATGGACAAGCAATTTTTGTTTCAGGGTTTAGGAATGAGAATCAGGAGATATTTTTAAGGTGGAGGGGGGCAGGAGAGGTGGGGTTTTATGGCGGTTTGAAGGACGAGAGGAATCAAAAGGGTTTCCAAGGCAGGGACTTTGAACCCTGAGAGAATGAGCCAATGACTTGATAGAGAGATCAGGTGGGAGGGATAGAGTGGGTGGGGGGAGTGAGAATTTTTTTTTCCACGTTTAAATTTTTGGAGAGGGAGGAGAAGGGAGGTTGGATGAAAGACAGTCAGGGATCCGGAAGAGTAGAGAGGTAATATCAAAGATTACATTGAGTACACAGTATGAAGTAAATGATAGCTCTTGTATAACAGTTTAGATAATGTTTGATAGTGTAAGATTAAAGTGGATAAAAAAAACTTTGGGGTTTTTTGACAAAAAGACATGTTTTACAAGGGTGAGAACCACATTTGTAAAAACCTAGGTAATCTGACCAAGTATATTTGGGGGGAGAGGAACAAAAATAATTAGTTGCTTTTCATATCCCCCCAATTTTTTTTTCAAAAGATTTGGTCCCTAACGACCCCCTTTAAATTGGGGACATCACGAAAAAATTGTCATTTTTCAGAAAGTATGGGTAAGTATTTATTAATGAGGCATTTAATTGCAAAAAAGGGTTTCCCTTGTTTTGGGCCCTAATTGTGGGGCCTTGTTTGAAGAAGAAAGTTTTTAATTTTAAATTTTCCCTTTGCCACGGACCCCGTTCGGGGACCACCCCCCTTTTGGGAAAATTTTCTCTCCCTTCTGTTTTTTCCTCCATCCACTCTAAGGCCGGGGTTGTGTTGCCTGTTTGTGTCCCCGGTTCCGCCCTGTTGCTGTGCCTTGTTATTACGGGAACCCTCATCTGGCCCGCCCCCTCTCTGGTCTGTTTTTCCTTTTTCTTTTAAAACTTTACGCCCCCTTTCCTTAGGTTGGTTTTAAAAGGGGGACGGGTTACCCAATTACAAAACCAAATGATTTACGCCCCGTTTGGGGTTTTTAAAAGGAATTTTTTGTCTTTGGGTTCCCGATTGTCCCCCTGAGCTCCAAAACCTGTTTGCTCCCTTACTGCGGGTGCTGAAAACCTCCCAAATTATGCCCATCTGATACTTCCCTCAACCCGGGTTTCAGTCCAGGGAAATGCCCATCTGGCCCCCTGACCTCTGCTTCGGGTTTTGCCCCTGTTCCTGTGTTACCCCCCTGGGTTCCTGAAGGTAAAACCTGATTTTACCTTCATATATATTACTGTGTTCCTGCGGGGTTGCCCCAAGTTTGGGCTATCTAGGGTTTATTTTGCGGAAATCCCTCCCAATCTTGCCTGTAAGCTACCTGCTTTCACGGGCTTCCAATCTGGGTTTTTAACCCTGTTTTTGGGTCTAGGGTTGTGTTTCTGTTCCAAATTGTTGGTGTCCCTTTACGCCTACTGCTTTTTTCCCTACCTTGTCCCTTTGGCCTGTATCTTGCCTGGGGACTCTGTCATTTCCCTTTTACGTAAAACCGGCCTGGGCCCCCCTTTCTTTTCTCTGCCAAAACCTTGGGTTTTCCCTTCTCCTGCCCCATCGCTGTAAAACAAAAAGTGGCAAAAATTCAGGGGGGGGGTTTAGGACTTGGGGGTTTCCCCCTGCGGGAAAAGCCCCGCCCGGGCCTTTGTGGCAATCCCCTGATATAGACGGGGGGCCTCTTAGACTTTCTCACTGGCGTGGTTAAAATTTTAAAACCCATCTTTCCCCCCGGGGTTTAATCCCCCAAAAGGATCCAAACCAAAACACCCGGTGCCCCATTTTTTCAGTGCATACTGCACTTTTTGTTTCTTAAAAATTTAGTGTCCTTTGAAAATTTAAAATTAATTGGGACAAGATTTTTGGTTGGTAATGTTTTGGGTATGGTTAGGAACCCATTCGGGGCGCCTGGGGGCAAAGGGGAACGTTTTTTTTAAAAATTATTTTAATTCAAATTGAAAATTATCTTCAGAAGTTTAGCCCAAGTTAATTCTCCTATGGAGTTGGAATGGATAATCGTGTTTGCTTTGGATGGTCACCACTTTGAAAATGCTAGGCATAAAAATTTAAAAAGGAAATGTAAAACCCAGCTTAGCAATTCTGAGATTTGACACAAACGCAGTTGCAAAAAGGGGCCTGGAAAAAAAAGCATTGTGGGCTTACATTTTTTTTTCCCTGTCTAAAATCCTTAATCCAATAAACACGGGAAAACCTCCAGAAATGGGCTAGTGTTGCAGGTTCCCGACGCGTTTGGGCCCACCTAAACCCTTTAAACCTTTGGTTTTTTTTAAAAAGGGTGCTTACCTTTTTCCCCGGATTTGTAAGCCCCAAAAAAAATCCCCGTAGCAAAGCTTTTCAATCTATAGCTTCACCCCGATTTAAAAGTGCCCCCCGGGCCCCCAAAGGCCATGAACGTGGCTGTGCCTGTTTTTGGGTTTGAAAAGGGACGCCAGATACCCTGGCCCCGGGCCCCGTTTATACATGCCCACCCTGTGTGTCTTTTGCTGAGGATGAACTTTTTTAGGGGAAACCCTTTCAGCAGTCCATACAATAGAGGAACTATGGGGGTCCAGCCCCATTGAGTATTTCCAAATCTAATGCAAATATTTTTCAATTTTGAGTTTATAAGTTGGATTTTTAAACCCCGTTAATGTAGGATTCTATTATTTTTTTTTGGCTAAATTTGGGGAAAGGAGGGTTTCAACGTGGTTTGGGGAAGAAACTTAAATTATAAAGAAAAAACAATAGAACCTCCTTTATCCGTCATCTTAAAAGTCAAGTGATACATTGTATGCAACTCCTCCAATGCTGTTTTTTTCCTCTGGGAGAGATTGAAAGGCAGGGTTTTGATTTTTAAATTCCTTTTAAGGCAAATTTTTCCCCACGGTTTGAAATTTTGGGGGGAAAATTTTTTCGCCCCCCAAAAAAAACCCGTTGCTCGGGGAGCGGGGGGCGGGGGACCCGGGGCCACCCCTCGTGGGCCCCAAAATGGGAACATGCATTTTTCCGGTTGGGAAATACCCCGTAAATTTAAATTGAAATGTCACTTCTCTCCCCGCCTGAAAGTATTGTCCGAGAAAGGCGGGAGGAGACGTAATTTCAAGTTCTCTTGATTTTTCGGGGGACGTACCCCTCCCCCCGTATTTAGCCCCCGGGTTACAGTGGGGAAAAAGGGGGGGTGAAAAATGTCCCATTTTAACCCGTTGGAACATAACTGTCCCCAAATCCCCTTGTCTTTAAGGGATTTTTTGAAATAAAATCCATAGATCCATTTTCGGGCCCCTTGAAGGGAATTGGGCCTAGTCAGTATGGAAAACCTTGGGAAAAATTTAGTTGGGCCAAAGCACTTTTGGGTTTAGGGAGCTAAATAAAAAAGGCCAGAAATTTAGCAGAAAAAACCCCTTTTCCCCAAATATTTTAATCATACAAGGGGAAAAATATTAATTGGGGTTTTTTTTAAAACCCTTTTTATTAAAATTTTTTTTCTTTTCAAAAAAAGGGTTGGGCTTTTTGGTAAATTTTTAAACTTTTTCAAAGGGTTTTGAAAAAATAAAAAGTCATAAAAGGGCCTATTTTTATTTGATTCTGTAATTTTTTAGATTTTAAAAAAAAAAATGTCTTTTGAGGTCTTTTTTAAAATTTTGTGTGCTTATAGTAGCCCCTTCCCCCGGGGGGATTTTTGGAGAAATTTTTTTTGGGGCGTTTGGAAATATTTGTTGCATTTTTTTTAATTTTTTTTTTAATCCCCCCCGAAATCTATTTTACCCTTGTTTAAAAAAGCAAAAAAAAAATGTTGGAAATCTTTTCATCAACAGAAAGATGTAAATTAAAATGTGAGTAGACATCTTCTTTATAAAAATGTGAACCCTTTTTTTTGGGATAAGAATTAAATTTTTTTTGACACAAATTAAAATTTTTCCCCGGGGCTTTAATAACCAATCTCCCAAAAGAACTGTTTTTGTTTAAATTGCCTTGGCCCACGACTAGCCGGAAATTCCCCTTGGGGTACCCATTTTAAAAGGGGGGGTTTCCCCACGGAATAGGAAACAAATACCCCGGCCGGTTTTCCGGCCGGTATTTGTCCGGTTTTGCGGCCGTCCCCCCCGGGCGAGAGTGGGGGGTTTTTTCTTCGCGATGAGCGGAGAAAAGGGGCCCTTTCCCCCTTCTTTGGGCCTAGCACGGGTTTCCTTTCCAAAAAACCCGGTTTGGAAAGTTTGGGTGCTTCCCAAAAATTTGTTTTTGGGGCCCGGGAACGGGGGGGGGAAAAAAAAAAACCGGCCGTACGGAAAACCCGTGCAGGGGGGGACGGCTGCACGGGTTTTCCTTAGAGAAACCATTGTGCTAATTTTGGGCCCGGTTTTTCAGGCGGTCGGGAAAAAAGGGGGCCAAAAAACCCTTTGCCGGGGGGGGACTGCCCTAAGATATGGGGGAGGTTTTTCCCGTTGACGGTCTTTGAAATGCAGCTGAATATTTTTACTCCACCCCAATGTTTTTAATTTTGGGCAGATGTACAATTTTCCTTTTTTTAAAACCTATAAAATTGCGTCAGTGTCAGACTCAGTGTTTTTAACGCCACAATCTCTAAAAAAGTGGAACAGTTGGGTTTTTGGGTTTTGGGCCAAAATTCTGTACCTTGATCAGATGGCGTTTTTTGGAAGCTTTTATTTTAGGGTTCTCTTTTTTTTTTTAAGCATTGTTTGGGCTAAAAAAATTTTAGTTTTATTTATCAATATCTCGCTTATTTTTGATTTTTTTACACCGGGGAGTTTACATAAAAATTTTAAACCCAAATTAAAAAACCCGTTTGCAGGGGGGTTAGTGGGGAATTCTAATGGCCGTACAAAAGGGAAAAGGGACCCCGGGTTTTCATGTTTTATAAAAGGGGACTTTGGGGAAAATTTATTTAAAAATTTTTCTTTTTTGGAGTGAACTTTTACACTGTTTTCTATTACAACATTTTTTTGCCTAGAATTTTTGAAACCCATTTTGATTCTTAGGGGGTTGGATTTAAAATTTAATCAAAGTACCCTTCTACCCCTACAAACCCAAGACTTTTAAAAGACAAAAAAATTATCTTTTACCCACTGGATTTATTCATATTTGTTTTAATATCAATGTGCTTTATTTGACACCTGTATTTGTTTTTTTGTTCCATGAAACTGGTATTACTATTCCCTGATGAACCTATTAATAGATGATGTGGGAAACCAAAAATTGCAAAAGAGTTACAAAATAAAATGTATTTGGGGAAAAAAGGGTTTTAAATTTTAATATAGTGGAACTTAATAACTAATAATTCGATTGACATATTATCGGTATTATTTTGTGCTTGATATTTTTATTTTGGGAAATTTGGGAAATTTTTAAAATGGGGGCAATTTGTTAAAATAAAAAATTTAAAACTGAGGTTAAAAGTTTTTTGGTTAAAATCAAAAATTTTAAAGGGGGTTAATTTAACCTTTCGGGGTTTCCCAAAAGGATATTTTAAAACCCTTTTTTCTAATTTTCAAATTTTAAAAAATTTTAAAAGGGGGGGATTCCCCTTTCCCCCCAGTAAGCAGGTCTTCCCTCACCCGAAAGGGCTGGTGGAAAATTTAAACATTCTGTCCGTGGCAGTGGGAAAGGGAAGAGGATGTTTAAAAGCTAGCTCTGCAGATTTTCCTGAAAATGGTCCGGTTTTTAAAATTCTGCAGTGCTGTTGGCCCCCCCCAAAAAGCTTTTCCCGTAACCCCGAAAAAAACCCGTAAATTGCCTAAAACAAATCATACATACAGGCCTGAAATGATTTTTTCAAATTTTAAGAAATGCCCCTCGCTCCCCACCTTTTGTTATAGGCAAACAGGTTTGAAAGGGAGCAGGGGCTGTTTAAGGCTGTTTTTTTATAAGGGGGGGGGGGGGTGGGAAACCTAAAGCTAGAGACTAAGGACAAAATGTAAAGAATGGGGCTTTTTTCCCCCGTTTTTTGGTTAAATTTGAGCCAAAATAATGTTTGAAAAAGGGAGCATAGGAGAAAAAAGTGGCCCTTTTTAATCACCCACTTTTTTTTTGCCCCCAAAGATTTGGGGGACATTTTGGGGTCTTTTTGCACCTCAGTCATAGAAATTATTTTACATTTTTGAATTTTTGACGGCCCCCAAAACCCAGGGGGCCCTTAACCCGTTAGAAAGCCCCGACCCAGGGCCCAAAAGGGGGTGGCCCCGAGCCAGATTGTTGTATTGGCTTTTACACGCCCCGTAAAGTATGAAACCGCAGAAAAAAACAAACCAGGGCCCCGGGTAAAAAGGGGGTGATAAGGGAAAACTTTGTCTTATTGGCAAAAAAAACCCGCCCGTAGGTATGGGCCTGCAGAAGAACAGCCAGGGCCCGGGTTTTAAAGGGTGGTTTCCTGAAACCAGACTTTTATATTGGGGTCTACTCTGCCCCGTTGTATGACCTGCAGAAGAAACAGAAATTAAAACTTTTTTGGGGGCCCTTACACCGCCTTTAAAAATATTAGAAAAACGTTCATACATGTCGCCCCAAGTTATTGACCCAGTTTCCCCCCACATTGGGGTTATCCCCTGTGAGAGGAGCAAAAGAGGCTAGGCCCGCCCTTTTTTACCCAGCTCAGGGAGAGTGAAAAAACAAAGTGAGTACAAGACCCCAAAACAGCCCGCCCGTACAAGGGAAAACCAATTTTTTAGTTTTGTTTTCACCCCAGCCCCCGGGGGGAAGAGTATTAAAATAGCAAAAACAAAAAAAAAGGTTTTGGCCCTAGCCCCATTCCCAGGCTTCGATTTAGCTTTAAAAAACCCCCCCAAAAAGATTTTAATTATAGCTTTCCCATTTTTGAAATTTTTTTAGGTTTAATTTAAAAACCCAAATTTAAAAAGTGTTTTTTTTTACCTTTTCCCCGTTATTTTAGGGATATCTTTGTGGAAGGGGAAGGGAAAAACCCCTTTTAAAATGCTAGCCTGTTAAAAACCTCACTCTATTTCTTTGTTATCGGGAGCATCAAATAATATCTTTTGTGGTTTAAAAGGGGTTTCCCCAGGAATTGGTTTTGGGTTGTGGTTTTCTGAGGGGTTGGGCCTTTGTTGGGGTGGGTGTTCTAATTTTTGTTAGGTAGGGTAAGTCTCTCCCTTTTGGTAAAGTTTGTAGGAGAGGAATTTTTATTGGGGTTTTTTGGGTTTTTTTTTGGGAAATTTTTTAAAAGGGCATATTTTTAAACATTTGGGGACTCATTTGGGGAAAAAGTGTCTTAGTTGTGCCAACCCGTGCTTTTCGGTTGGTCGTCCTTCCATATCTATATCTAAGGATTGTTATTGTTTCTTATATGGATGATCAAAGAAATGCTGAGATGATGCCCAACCAACCATGTTATATAATCAATATTTATTTTGCAGGCAAAATGTCAGTAATGACTCAAATGGTCAAGGTGCTACCATAAGATGGAGAGGGATACTTTTAAATATGATTCTATGACATTACTCTTAGAGCCCTTGGCACATGGTTGGTGACATTCCTTGCCTCTTCACATCCTTATGTGAGGAGAGCATTGTATTGATCTTTAATCCCTAACACCCTTAATTGTTTTCTAAAGTTTCTGTGGCAGGACATAGTGATATCCTGTGTCTACTTTTCTCATGGTCTCTGTGCAGTGTCGAACTGGGGGGGTCTGGGGCCCACAGGGGAGTTGATCTTGGGGGGCCACCCCTATGTACATAAAAAATATTCCCGGCCTCTCTGACAAAAAATGCGGCAATTTTTTCCACATAATACAGTGTGCAAAACAGAACTGAAATTTTTTAGGCAAATCAAGTTAGCCCCACCATATGTCAAGTCTAACATTTTCATAGCCCCCCCCAGGGTAAGTGCTCCATCCATATCCCCCCCCCCAAACTTTTTAAAAATCCCCCCCATTTTTTCCCTTGGTCACGCACCTCACCACCTTCTAAAAAACCCCGAAAGAAGGTAAAAAGTGTGACTTATCACAGGGTCAGGTGTTTTGTACAGAGGTTTTCCCTAGCCTTTTACTTTTTTACCAGCTTCAACCCCCCTTGTCTGTGTTTTTTTTTTTTGTTGTTTGTTTGTTCCTACTCTGAGAAAAAACTTTTTTTTGAGAAAAGGGGAAATAATGAATCAGATTTAAAATTGGTGTTTTCTTGATAGTTTTAAAAGGAAAACCCTTTTTGATCAGTTTAAAAGTTTAAAAAAACTAAAAAGGGAAAAATTACTGGTTTTAGTGCCCCTTTGATTCCAAAACCCCCCGTTTGGGAAATCAATGAAAAAATTGATTTCAAAGTTTTTTTTTTAAAAAAATAATTTTCTTTTTGTTTAAAACCAAGGGGTTTAAACCAAAGAAAGGGGGTTTAACATGCATAAAAAGGGGAAAGGGGAAAAACCCTAGAACACGTATGTTTGGGAAAAAGGGAGGGGGGTTTGATCCCTTGAAACGTTGCATCTTCCCGGGGGTTTTCACCCGGCCGGGTTGTCCATGTTTGCCCCTTCTTTAATGATCGCTTCAAAAGCTCTATAAAAAGGGTTTTTATTTCCCTATTTGTTTTGTGAAAACATACGTTTACTGTCTCCCATGATTTTTTAATATATCCCAATGTTTTAAAAACTGAAAGGGTTTTAAAAAGGCTTTTTGTTTACAAAAAAGGGAAAAGTGTTTATTTAAAGAAATGGGGGGGCCCAAACGAATTTTTGGGGGATATAACAAGGATAAAAACATCCCCGTTTATATCCGGGAAAAATAGTTCTGTGTCGCGGTCACATGTGAAATTTTTTACAGGGGGAAAATTTAAGTATGCAAACGGGATCTAATGCACAGAAGTAAAATGAAAGGAGGCCGAAACATATGCAATTTTGGGCCCAAACAAGAATTTTTTGATATATATGGAAAGGTGTCAACTTTTTAGGGGTTTTAACTTTATGGGAAAACCAAAAACAGTAAAAACACAAAAAAGGGACAATTTGGGGGACTAGGGAGGGGGGGGGGGGGGTTTTTTCGGGAAAAGGGGGTTGGTTTTAAAAGGCGAACATTTGGGGGAGGGGAAAAGCGTCGGGTTTAGGCCCCAGTTTGCAGTAACTACGCCCTTAAGAGACGGTGGAGTTACATATTTGCCCCCATGGTTTCCAAATGAGGTAAAAATTTACCCTATTTATCACCCAAGGGGGGCTGTGAGGTTTTTTCCATCTTCGGGTTTTGTTTTTATACTGACTTATCAGTTGGTCTTTCGGGGGGGGGTTCCGGGACCCTTTCCCAGTGCTTACTTATGAGGCATTTAGTGCTTTTTAAAAAGGGGTAGCAGCAAGGGGGGGGATGAGGGGGTCGTGGGGCCATGGGGGGGAAAATTATTCTTTAAAAAAGTTTTGGGGAGCATGGGGGAGGGGAAAATTCCCAAAAACATTTTGGGTTATAGTTTTGAAAAACTTTTTTCCAAAAAAGGTTTTATTTTAGGGCAACCCCCAAAATATATGAGTAAAGGGTTTTCCTTTGTGTCACCCTTACACCCCCCAAAACATAAGTCTAAAAACATTAAGGTTTAAAAAGAAAGCAGGGGGGGCAGGGGGGGTGGTACCAGCTCATAAAACAGTTTATATTGTTTTTTCCTTGAAGGGACACAAGGGAAGACTTTTCCCCCCCTTGGGACCTTTATATTTTGCCAGATGTCCAAGGGGGAAATGGGGTCCCTAAGTAATCTTCCCAAAATTCTCATGTAGGAGGGGGGCCCGGGAATTTGCTTTGGGGGCCCCCGGGGTCTAAAAATTTTGGGTTTATATGGGGGAGATAGACCCCCTTTTTGGGAAGAATTTGCTCGGCATTTTTTTTTTAAAAAGTGGTGGGAATTCGAGCCCAAATGAGGGGGAAGGGATCTTTTCAAAAAATGTCTTATCTGCAGGTTAAGATTTTAATGAGTTTGGAGGGAAAGTAGTTTTAAAACTTCCCCCTTTGGGGAAACCTCAAAAAAGGGTTTTAAAATCTTGGGGGTTCCTGGGGTTTTTACAATATCCGGCTGGGATGAAAATAATTGGTTGTCAAACCCAGGGTTTCATGGGGGGGGGTGCCGTACTATCAGGGGGGGCAGCGGCTGGAATTAAAAAACGACGTAAATAGGTTTGGGTGCGGAAGTGGGGTTTTTAAAAAATTTCTTTATAAACAAGATTTCCACACCCCCAAATTTTAAAAGCCTTTGGGGCCCCACCCATTTGGGCCCGGGGACATTTCGGGTTTGGGTGTGTTGTAGCCCACGGGAAAAGGCAAATTTGGGGGGTGGATGGGGGGGCTAGCCACAGTTTCTAAACTCCGCCCACCTGGGGTACACGAATATTTGGAACGACCAGGGGGGGGTTTCAGGGCAACCCTTGAGCCGCCCAAAAAATGCTTTTTGTATATAAAGGGGGGGAAAAGCCCCCCCTCGTTGTCCTAGGAGCCACCCCAAAACGGGGTTTTTTGGAATTCGGTTCCCCAAACCCTGGCCCAAAAAAAAAACTGCATTAAAGGGGGGCTTGCATGGTTTTAAAATTTTCTTAGGGGGAACCCCGGTTTATCGGCCGGGGTTTTTTTGAATAAAATAAAATCAGTTTTGGGGGGAGCCACCCTTTTTAATTGCTGAAAATTCTCCCTTTTAGAAGTGATATTGGCGGGGGTTTGCCTTTTTGCTTAGTAAGCGATAACCTCTAAGAAAACTTGTCAGGTTTAATTTTTTGGGGGAAAAACAACGCGGTTTTTATGCGGGGGTCGGGTTTGGACCCCCAATATTTTAAGGGACCTTTGTTTCCCATTTTTAAATCAAAAGGGTTTTCCGATCTGAAAGTCTAGCTGGGGCGGCGGGGGATTTTTTAAAGGGTATTTGCCCCCCGTTTTGGACGATTTGGGAATTTTTTTTTTTTTTTATAGCCTAAAAAGAAAGTCCAAAGTGTTTTTAAAAATTTGATTGCGGATTTGGGAATTATTTATTTGTGTAAGTTAGTAGGGTCAAAGGAAACATATCCGCAATGGGGAAAAATTTTTTAAAAATCCCTTTTGGGGAAAGTCGGATGCCCGTGATTTTTGGGGTCTTTTTTCGTTTTTAAGGCTGCTCCCCAATGGTTAAATTTTACTTTAGGACAAAAATCACATAGGGGGGACAGGGGACAGCCCTGCCTCGTACCTTTTTTTTAAGTGTGATCAGGGGGAAAGGTTCCGGTGTGGGAGAGGGGGAAACCCGCAGAGGGACAGGGAAAAAACATTTGAACCAAAGGAGTTTGGGGGGAAAAAATGAGCCCCCGTTTTCCCAAAACCTTTGCAAAACTTCAGCCAAAAATTTTCCCAAATTTTTAGGGCAAATTTTTCAAAACCCCTTTTTTTCCCGGGGTTTGGTGGGCCCTAAAGCAAAAAGGGGCCGGTTTTTTTGCCTCCCTTTTGTGGACTTATCTAAATTTCAGGTCTATTTCCCCGTTTTGTGTTATCCACTCCTTTCGGGCCCCCCCAAAAATTCCCACTTTGATTCCTTGTTAATTAACCCGGCAGAAAACCCGGACGGCCGGGCTTTTTGGGCCCTTTTTTTGGGGAAAAATATTTTTATTTCAGCATTGAGGGGGGGCCCCAAATTAGGGGGCGGGGTAGTTGGAATTTTATCTAAGTAAATCTCTGTTGGGTTTGGGGAAAAAAAGGGGTTTATGAAAAAATTGAAACCCAGG
This sequence comes from Phyllomedusa bahiana, assembly GCA_025379985.1. NCBI lineage: Eukaryota > Metazoa > Chordata > Amphibia > Anura > Hylidae > Phyllomedusa > Phyllomedusa bahiana. The sequence continues at coordinate 60,848 of JAODAL010007255.1, forward strand.
GGTTGGGGGAAATTTTTTCCCCCCCCTTTATAAAATTGGAATTGAATAGTTCCATTTGGTGGGTTTCAAGTGGGGGGGAGGAAAGGTCTGAAAATAAGATATGTGAACCCGGGTTGGGGGTTCCCGGGGGGAACCTTTTTTAGAGGGGTGGGTTTTTTGGAGGGGCCCTCCCTTATCTTTCTGCCGAAAATGGGGGGGGTTTGGGAGGGATTTGCGGGTCCGATTCGCCTAAGGGAAGGGGGGATTGAAAAGGGCTGAAAAAAATTTTCCTGCAGGGCTGTCGGGTTTTGTTGCGAAAGTTATTTTAAAGAGCCCCGGGAAAAGGGGTTTGTAGGGGCCCCGTTGTAATAAGAGTGGAGATTCGGGTGGGGACCCCTTGGGATGGTATACGCCCGGGTCCCCTCGTTTAAATTTCTCAAGGAATAGGGTTTTTCCTTGGGGTGGTCTCATCTCGGAGCATTTTGGCAAGAAATATTTGGGCGCCTTTTTTTGGGCCCCAAAAATAATATTTTTTGTTTATTTGTAAACCACCCGGGTTTTTTTTTGGGTTTTCTGGGAAAATTTCCCAAAAGGCCTCCGCCATCTTAGCCCGGGAAAGTCCACAATTTCCCGGGGGGGTCTTTTCCCTTGGTGGGGTGAAACTCGCTAGGGATGGGGCCCCTCTAGGGGTTTTGAGGCGGGGGCCCTTGGGAAGAAATTGAATCGCAAGGTTGCGTTTTTTTTTTGGGGATACGGGGCCCCAAAAAGGGCAATACAGTCCCCTGGGAAAATTTTAACCCGCCTTTTTTGGGGCCTCCCAAAGCGTAGTGGGTTTTTTCTGGGCACCAAAAACCAGCGTTTACGGGAAAATTATTTCCTTGATGGCCGGGAACGAAATTTCCCTCTCTTTGTTGGGGGGGGGTTTTTTAAAAAGGGGTTTGGGTTTGAGAGCCAGTGGCACTTTTTAAATGCGGGGTTTCCCTCAAGTTTAGGGGGGGAAAGCGGTTTCACGAAGCATGGTCCGACCCCAATTTTATGGGGTTGATCTCGCCGTTGCCCAGCCGACGGAGTAGGGGTTTTTTCCCCAAAAAAATTTAAATGGGCCCCAAGGCGCGATTTGGGGAACCTTTTAGGGGGGGGAAAATTAAAAGAAAGTGTATTTTCCGGGGGGCCTTCCCCCCGGTTTGGGGGGGTGCGCTATACGCCCATAAGTCATAAGATAAAAAATTCCCTTTTACATTTCGGAATTCCCTGCTAATGCGCTCAAGGAAGGGTTGCAAGGTTCTCCCCCGCGGGAGGGAACTTTTTTCCACTTCCCTAGGAAGAAAAATTTGTTGAAATTTCCCCACCAACAAGGAGGTGGGAAATGGGAGGGGAAATGGTAAATTTTGATCACTATCTTCCTAAAAAAATCTAATCTGGGGAGGTGTTTGGTGAAATTTATGTTACAAAGGGGGTTTTTGTTGCACCCCCTCAACAACCCTTTTTTAATATAACATAGCACCCCTTTGGGGGTTTCCAAAAAAACTGATTTCTTGCATTTAAAGGAATGGGATTGATTGGATGGGGGTAAAATAGCATTTTGGCCAGCCTTTTTTTTCCTATCATGGACCCTAAAAGGGCTTTGGGGGTTTAAGAGGATGTTTTAAAAAATTTTAAAAGGTTTTATCCTTTTTTAAAATGATTTTCCCTTGTAGGAATACTTTTTTGTGTTTTAAAACTCGTTTAAAGGTCAGTAAAAAAGCAATCTCCCCCCTTCCCCATTTAAATTTTTGCCCCCTTAAAAATTTAAAGGGGAAATATTTCACCCCTTTGTGGTCGGGAAAAAGGGGAAAGCGGGACGTCCACTAACCAAAGCCGGGCCTTTTAAGCCCCGGGAGCAGTGGAACCCCCCGGGAAAGTGGCCCCGACCTCTCAGCAGACGGGAAAACATTTTAGGGAGGGGGGGAAAAGGCCCCAAAAAAGGGCCCATAAAACCCCTGAAATAGAAAAAAAACATTTTAAAAAAAAATTAAAAAAAAAAACTTTTCTCCCCCTGAGGGGTTTTAAAAAAAGGGGTCCTGGGTTTCACCTTTAGGGGGGGGAAAAATTGAAGTAGGGAGAAAGTAACCCCCAAAAAAATTCTCCTCCTAAAAAAAAAGGTGGGGAAGGGGGAGGGTGGGAAGCTACTCCCCCTTTCTGGTTCAAAGGGTCGGGAAAAATCGGGGATCAAACCCTGGTTTCAAAGGGGGGGCCAAAACTATAAAAGGGGGAGTGACTTGTTGGTCGCTACCTAAGGGCCGCAGACATTGCTACCGTAACATTTTGGGGGTTAAACAGCAAATTATCAGGGGGGCCAAATAGAATTTTGGGCCCCAAAAGGTTTAAAATTTGGGGGGGGAGATGTGAGATAAAGTCTACCCAAGGGAAAACCCTGGTTAGTGATATCCAAAGGGTTTGGGGGAAAAAGGGGGGGAAAAGCAGCCCCCCCCCTTTTTTGGGGATGACGGGTAGGGCAGGGGGAGCCAAAGGAGGGGGGGGGAAAAAAAAGGAGGAAAAAGAGGGGGAGGAAGGGGAGAGGGAAAGGGGAGGAAAGGAGATAGGGGGAAAAAAAAAAAAAAAGGGGGGGGGGAGAAAGGGAAAAAGGAAAAAAGGGGGTAAAAAGGCGGGAAAAGGGTAACCCACCCCCTTTTTTTCAAGGCCAGGTTCTTTGTCACAGTTTCCCAGTGGTAATGGGGAAAATTTTCCCCAGTGGGGGCCTTGAATCTTCGGGTTTGGGGAGTAGTTTGGAAAGGGGCAGGGGGGGCCGCCCAGAGGGGCCCCCTGGGTTGGCGAGGGTTCTTCTTTTTTGCTTTGTGTTCTGGTCCAAATCGGAGGGGGGGAAATTTTCTGGGGAGCCGAAAATGTCCCCAACCCGGTATATCTGGGGGGGTTTGATCCCCAAAAGCGAGCAAAAAGCTGGTAAGTCCCAGGGGAAACCGGGAGAGTGGTGGAATTGGGGGCCATTTCTTGGAGGAAAAAAAAAAAAGGGCAAACCCCGGTTTAGCCCCATCGGGGTAGGCTATCCCCTGGTCCTTCAGGGAGAGAAAGCAAAAGGGGGAAGGTGACCTTCTTTTTGGGAGGTGATCCATGAAAAAATTCTGGATAGAGTGGGACTGGGGCCCCCCTCCCGAAATCAAATTTTGCTTTTTTTTCCTCGACTTTTTGCCATAAATTTTTTTTCTTTCCACAGTGAAGTCATGCACACAGCAAAATTATGTCCTCGGTTTTGGACCCGCTGTTTTTTGGGCGCGGGGGTTTCTATGAAGGCGATTCAAATTTATGGGGGTTTGGACAGCAGGGGGCCCCAATAAGTTTTTGAAAAATTCCCTTGGGGGAAAAACCGGGGTATTCTTTTCCCCCTTCAGGCTTGGCCCCCCCTCACCCGTTTTGTTGTTGCGGCGCCCTCTATTGAAAAAGGGTTTTCCCAGGTGTTTTTGGGGTATCTCGAAAGAAAGGGAGAGCTTGGGGGGGTCCCGCATTTGTTTCCAAATGGGGGGGTTTGTCCCAACGAGTGTCTTTCATGGGCCTTTTCCAAAGGAGGCCGACCCAAATCGGCAATTTTGGAGTGAGGTCTTGGCGCATTTGGGCGCAATTTCGGGATCTGCGGGGTTCCCCTTGGGGATTTCTCCCCAAACCGGGCGGAGAAATCAGCTTTTGTGGGGTTTTATGTTTAAAAATAGGTGCCCCCAGTCATCTGTTGCGCCATCGGGGGTCGTCGGGGGGAAATGTGGGTTTTTAGCGGCCTGAGGGGAAGAGGACCCCCCATGCAGCCCCAGCTGGCTCTGCATTTTTTTTGCTACATTTGCCCCCATCGTGGTGTTTTTCCTGGAATACTGTCCATGCGGGGTTTTCAGATTTGGGGACAGGGGTTTTCCCGGGGCCCCCTTTTTGGGGGCCCGGTTTCTGCTTCTGGGCCTTAGGAGGGCCCTTTGCAAAGGGGCGTCAGGACTAAAAAAATTGGCGGTATCTTTTTGGTTTCCCGGGGGGCAGTTTTTCAGAAAACGTCCCAGGAGGTTCCTGACCCGTTTAAAGGGCTATCAGGGGGGGAGTAAAAGCTCCCATGGCCCGGGGACGGGAATGGGTGGTGCAGGGGGGGGCAGGATGGTTTTTCCGGCGTGGCTGGAGCTGGGCCCCGGGCCCCTCTGCTGCTTTGCGGAGGGACCCGGGTGGGGGATGCTCCTGAAACCCGTTTCCCCAATGGTGGGCAGGGGAGATGTCGGGTTTTGTTTATAGAGGGGGGCGGAGGGGAGGGGGCCCGCTCTGAAAACCGCGGGTCCCTCACTTTTCCCTGGGAGCTGCAGGGGGATTTTCCCCAGGGGGGGGGGGACCGGGGGGCGCATCCGCAGGGGGCCAGCTTTTTGGGGGGGCAGGCCCAGTCCGGGCTGCTAGGGGAGGGGGAAAAATGGCCCCCCCCCCCACGGGCTGCCTTTCCAGTCTTTACTTTTCGCGAGGGCCCCGGGGAAAATTTCCCGCGATTTCCCCCTTTTTGCGGACCGGGGGCGGGGGGGGGGGAGTTTGGGAGAAAACCCCCAGAAACTGGTTTGGTTTGGGGTTTTTTGGGGCCAGGATTTCCGGGTTTCTTTCTCCCCAGGGAAAGGGGAAACAGCGCCCCGGGGGAGCTCTTCAGTTAGGCGTCCGAAATCCATGGGGGTTCCGGGGTTTCCGCCCCCCCAAATTTGGCCCTATTTTTGGTAGACCCCCCCCCTGGATAAGTTTTTTAGGCCATCCCCCGGTAGGCTGGTGGGGTTTTCCTTAAACCACAGGTGGGGGAGGGTAAAAAGCCCCCCAGGGGAAAATTTAAACAGGCCCCAGTTAGGAAAAAATAGGGTTGTTACAATTAAAGGGTTTGGGGGGCCCCCGTTTCCCCAAAGGGCTGTAGGTTTTGGTTTTTTGGTTGGAGTACCAATTTTTGTTGGTTTTAAAATAAAGGGGGTTTTTTCCCAAATTAGGAAGTGTAGGTAGTTAGGGTCCCCCCTTTTTATAGGCTTGCAAGCAGTTAGGGACCCCCATTATGTTAGTTGTACAGGCAGTTAGGGCCTCCTTTAGGTAGTATACAGACAGTTAGGGGTCTCCTTATGATAGTATACAGGTAGTTAGGGGTCTCCTGTAGGTAGTATACAGGCAGTTAGGGGTCTCTTTTAGGTAGTATACAGGTAGGTAGGGGCCTCCTTTAGCTAGTGTGCAGTAAGTCAGCCCTTCCACCCCCCTCTAGCCAGGGCCCCCTTAGTTAGGCAGGGCCCCCTTTATGTAGCCAGGGTCCCCTTTATGTACCAAGGGCCCCCTTTAGTAGTCAGGGCCCCCTTATTTAGTAAGGCCCCCCTTTTGTAGTCAGGGCCCCCGTAGTTAGTCAGGGCCCCCTTTAAGTAGTTAGGGCCCCCTTTAGGTAGTCAGGGCATCCTTTAGGTAGTCAGGGCCCCCCTTTAGGTAGCCAGGGCCCCCTTTACTAGTCAGGGCCCCCTTTATGTAGCCAGGGCCCCCCTTTATGAAGCCAGGGCCCCCTTTATGTAGCCTGGGCCCCCTTTAGTAGTCAGGGCCCCCTTTATGTAGCCAGGGCCCCCCTTTAGCAGTCAGGGCCCCCTTTATGTAATCAGAGGCCCCCTTTAGTAGTCAGGGGCCCCCTTTAGTAGCCAGGGCCCCCTTTAGTAGTCAGGGGCCCCCTTTAGTAGCCAAGGCCCCCTTTAGTAGTCAGGGCCCCCTTTAGTAGCCAAGGCCCCCTTTAGTAGTCAGGGCCCCCCTTTAGTAGTCAGGGGCCCCCTTTAGTAGCCAAGGCCCCCTTTTGTAGTCAGGGCCCCCCTTTAGTAGTCAGGGGCCCCCTTTAGTAGCCAAGGCCCCCTTTAGTAGTCAGGGGCCCCCGTTCTGTAGCCAAGGCCCCCTTTGATAGTTTAAAAAAAAAAAAAAAAAACTAAACAGCCACTTACCTGGCCCTGGCTCCGTCTCCGGCTCCCGGCCGTTCCCCGCCGGATACTGTGGCCCTGCATAGGCGGCACGGTGATTTGACGTCACCGCGCCGCCTACGTTAGCAGTAGGACTAGCACCTGGCAGGGCTAATGCGTAGTGCCTTAGGATTGCCAGGGAGATCAGCAGAGTGCAGCACTAGTGGCGCTGTGCTCCTCTGACCCCGCGCAGCCCCGGGAGTCGGGGACATCAGTCCCCGGCTACCGGGCCCGGTCTCTGGGCGCTCGGAACGCGGGGCCCGAGCGCTCAGTGACCGGATGCGCGGACGGTCCCCGGGGCCCACAGCGGCTCGAGGGGGCCCACCGGGGGATTCACTGACCCCCCCGGCGGCCCAGTTTGAACCTGTCTCTGTGGTAGTTTCATGGGCTTCCTCCATATTGTGTTTCTTACATCAGTTTTCTTTATCAGGATTGCTGTCTTTATGTCATATTACATTTATCCACCAAGTTAGCCCCTGGTATGGGGCCTATTAATGAAACCTCAGCTTCAGGTTGGCCCTACTATTTTTTCCCTTGGGCTTGCACTTTCCACACCTAGACAATGCATTTTTAGCAAGGGAGAGTAGAATTACCTAAAAGTCAAACCAGGGCACATAGAGAGCATCAGGGCCGGACTGAGAATAAAAATCAGCCCTGGCACTAAGCCCCCACCGGCCCACATACAATATCCACTTACAAAATGTCCCTTGTTCTCGCACCTCACCACTTTCTAAAATAAACTACACTATAAAGCTGCTTTTCACACGGAGTGTTTTTTTGGTGCATTTTTTGTGTTTTTGGTGGTGTTTTGGCAGAAAGGCAGAGTAGTATAATGCTGTACATTTCTGCACAAAAAACCGCATAAAAAAAAATGCCACCAAAACCGCTCTGTGTGAGCGCCCCCTACACACAAGCAAGAAAGAAAAGTGGTGCAGAGAAACCCCTCATCACAGAGTCAGGTGTGCGCTTTACAATCAGGGACAAGCTCACACTAAACACTACATAAGCACCAACATAACCTACCCTCCACACAATCACATCACAAGTAGTCAGGTCACCATCACATGGGAGTTGTCTTCTCCTTTTCTTCTCCATCTGCCCAACCTCCAATGATGTCTTTCCCTGATGAGTCGTTCCTTTCCATTTTTTCTCTGTCCGGTACAGCATGCAGTGTCCTCTTCTCCCGGTCACTACTCGTCCCTGTAGAATTTACCATAAATACATCTCAGGCTCCTCTCTCTTCCAGCACTTTCCTATCAATTCCTCAAACAGCGTATGTTAGACCCTAAAAATTAGAATTAAAAATGTCAGATAAGTGGCATGTAAATAGGTATGACCCCCATTAGGTAGGTATAAAGGCCTTCCTCCATTAATTTGGTAGGTAGACAGGGCCCCACCCTGTAAACTAGGGCCCGGTTAGCTGGGCTGTCCCCAGTAATCAGCCAGGGAAATAGGGGCTGCCCCCAGTAATCAGCTAGGTAGCTAGGGCTGCCCTAGTAATTACCAGGTAGGGGCCAGGGGCAGTAATTAGCAGTCAGGGCCCCGGGATGAAGCCAGGGCAGAGCCAGTAAGTAGCAGGCAGGGGCAGTATATAGCCAGGCAGGGCATTTATATAGGTAGGTAGGGGCAGTTATAATAGCCAGGCAAAGGGCATGATGTAGGCAGGCAGGGGTAGTATATAGCCAGACAGGGGCAGTATATAGCCAGGCAGGGGCATCATATAGCCAGGCAGGGGCATCATATAGGCAGGCAGGGGCAGTATATAGCCAAACATGGGCATCATATAAACAAACAGGGTCAATATATATATAGCCAGGCAATGGCAATATATATATATATATATATATATATATAGCCAGGCAGGGGCAGTGTATATATATCCAAGGCAGGGCAGTTTTATATAGCCAGGCAGGGCATTGTATATATCCAGGCAGGGGCAGTATATATATGGCCAGGCCGGGGCAGTGTATATAGCCAGGCAGCGCCAGTGTATATAGCCAGGCAGGGGCAGTGTATATGTAGGCAGGCAGGGGCAGTGTATATGTAGCCAGGCAGGGGCCGTGTATAGATAGCCAGGCAGGGGCAGTGTATATATAGCCAGGCAGGGGCAGTAAGTAGTTTAAAAAAAAAAAAATCTTACTCACCGGATGTCTTTCCCTCCTCTTCTCCAAGTCTGTCCGGAGCGGCCCGCTCTCACCCGAGTGGGGGCCGCGGAGCAGGCGCGTGATGACGTCATCACATCGTACACCTGCCCCGCGGCCTCCTGGGAGCTGAACAGACGGGATCAGAAGATCCCAGCTGTTCAGCCTCGGCTGCTGCATGCACCGCACGGTGCAGGTGGCGGCCGTGAGGGCTGCCTGGCTGGCTCAGTGACCCGGCCGCGCAGCCGTGTGGCGAAGGGGGCCTGTCGGCCCCCTGGCACAGGGGTCCGGTCGCATATGCGGCCATTGCGGCCCCTGTGCATGCACCGGCACTCGTTAAAAAAAAGTTGCATGCATTCCAAACTACTAGCAATAAAAAGGGCACTTCAGTCCACAAAAAATACAGCCTCACTTAAGTCCGTAAGTGTTAGTGCAAAAAATTTATTGGTCGCACAAAATGGCGCCGCGGCGCAAATTTCAGAAATAGAAAATGTTTGGAATTTTTTTTACGGTACCAAAACATAACGAAAGCCATATGTCTGGTAATTGCGGATTGCGCATCTACCTGCAGAATACAGACAACACATCATTGTTACCAGAGAGTGAACATCGTGAAAGCAAAACACCCACAAACATGCCGCAAGTATGTTTTTTTTCACATTTTGCCTCAGTTAGAATTTTTTCTTTTTGCGGTTTCCCAGTATAATCTATGGTAATATGAACAACACCATTAGAAAGTACATCTTGTCCCGCAAAATGAAAGCCCTCATACGTCTATGTAGGTGGAAGAATAAAAAAGTTATGGCTTTCAGAAGGTGAGGAGGAAAAAACTTAGAGCCATATTATTATGAGCGACAGGAACGGGATAAGTCCTGTGCTGTGTATGATGACATCATCAAAAACATTTTTCTTCAGTCAATTTTACAATCCAACATACGTCAAACCATTCCTTTGATGGGAAGAAGAGTGAATAATCAGATATGTGGTGGTTAGAAGACGCATCACAAGGCTATGAGAACCAACTCTATGAAATATAGTTCTAATTTTTTTAGGGTGATCAATAGTTTTATTAAATTTTTTGTTTAAGTATTAAAAAATTAAAGATTGAACGTCATAATGTTTCCTACAGAGTCATTTTAACCTCTTCCTATCGCAGGATGTTTGTTGATATCCTGTTAGCTTTTTCCTCCTCAATTTCTAAGAGCCATAACTTTATTTTTTATGTACATACCTGTATGGGGTTTTTTAAGGAACAAGATGTACTTTTTAATGGTTAAATTTAGCATACCATTTAATATACTGGTAAACCCCCAAAAAATTCTTTGTGGGGTGAAACACGAAAAAATGAAATGTTGCCACTTTTGGGAGGTTTTCTTTTATAGAGTTCAATATTCGGTATAAATGACAGGTTATCTTAATGTCAGTATGATACCAACCATATTAAAAAATTAAAGGCGACCTGTCCTAAAATTGACGGCGCCGCGGCAGTTTTTAGGTGCATTAAATCATTGTAAAGTGTGGCAGAGATTCTGACCTGCTCAAAAATCTGGCGTCAGGTACACTTAATGTGGCTAAAAAAATCGTGGCGCATAGCGTATCATTGGTAGTGTATGTAATGCGCTTCAATAGGCACATTGCGTTATGGAGGCGCACAGCGTATCATCTTTAGGCGTCGTGTCCGGCGTATAATGCGCCTAGTTTTGGTGTACGACAGTTCATTTACATTGAGAATATGGAGTCAAAAGTGGTTGGGACCTGTCGCCCTAAGAGTTGTCATTATGTTTTACTTTTTTATTTTCTAAACTTGCGTTGCTGCACCATTTTCTGTGACTAATAACTTTTTTTTTCTTTTTCCATCTATTGTCCTGGGTGAGGGCTTATGTATTGTGGGCTGAGGAGTAATTCATTGGTACCATTTCTAGATATGTGCAATTTTTTTTTATCAAAGTGTACAAAAATAACAACTTTTGCATTTGCAATTCAAAAGATAAGCAATGTTTTATTTTAATAGATTTGTACAGAAGCAGCAAAACCAGTTATTATGCCTAACTTTTCTGATTTTTTTAATTTTTAAAATGGCAAAATGGGGAGTTTTAAACTTTCAGGTTTTTTTTTACATTTTTTATATATGTTTTAATTTTTTTATTTCTTTGTACTTATGCTGTTAGTCCTTTTGATGTACTAGGGGGCGCGATTACTTGTACACTATTTTACAATACAATAGTTTTGTATTTTACTCTTCCAGTACTGCACTTGCCTGTCACCTAGTTTATGCCCCCTTTGCTGAGCACAATCTAGTGCCAGACCTGCTGTTTCCAGCGCTGTGTCCCTTTTTCTGGAAGATGCTGTAGTTTTAGAGTATTTAGTGCTCAAATCTGCAGTTTTCAGACAGAAAAAAGTCATTTAAAGAGTCAGTTTTTTTCATGCCCCACCCACCTGAGGCTAGCCCCGCCCACCTCAACTGCCTAACCTATTGCTTTGAATATGTAGAACCATGTGAATAACTGCCAGGTGGGCGGGGCTAGCCTTTGGTGGGCGGGGATAACACCTGCTCATGAATAAGATTTGAGCATTAAATGCTCTGAAACTGCTGCATCTTACAGAATAAGGGACAGAGCGCTGGAAACAGCAGGTCTGACACTAGCTTGTGCTGCCCTCAGCAAGGGGGGCACAACCTATGTAACAGGTTCTCTTTAATACACCTTAGGCAGCGTAGAGTGGGAGTACTAAGATGACAGGCTTGCAGAATCCATTAGGCTCCCGAGTGCCAAAACAACCAGTCAGCACCCCTTGATTACATCACAGGGAGGACTAATTGAGACACCCCGGTATTTTGTAACCATTTAGATGTCACAATAGTGTTTTAGGCCTCCAAGTGATTAAACGGCTGAGATCCAAGATTCTGGCTGCCACCAATCAGTGTCAGCGAGTGGACCCACTCTATATTCTCTATGGCATGTATGTCAAATATTAGTTAATATTTAACAATGAAATAACTTCACCATCAATGGTCATTTAGAATAGATCTTGATTTCGTGTGCGGTGAACCCCAGCCCATACCTCCCGCTTCATCTTGCAAGATACTCCCTATGAACTGATGTTGGAAACAGAATTATTTTGATGTTTCTTCTGTTTGACACTGCAGTGCGCTCTCAGGCTCCTATTTTTAGACAGGCATTAACAATGCTTTCACGGATACATCTTAACTATGAAGCATGAAGGATCTGCCAGTCAATCTGCTTAAAGGTGATAGAGATTAACATTGCATTAAACCGGGAAGCTTTTCTGACTGGCAAAAGGTGGTGTCTATGGGTAATGGAAAATTAACAAATGAGAAAGGGGAAAGAAGCTCGGTGGGAGCAAAGGGTGATAATTATTCTGTGAGAAATGATTAATTGGGATGTGAATTGAAGAATGTGAAATCAGTGATTTCCTTTAGTTTTTTTTTTAGTTTTTACTTATCTCTTGTGTTACCACGATGCTGTAAACCATGTACAGAAGGGGTAGATCCACAGCTACTTCAGCTGTAATCTCTATAGTGAATCGTTCCCAAGGGCTTAACATGCACTTCATGTTGGTAGTAGTATAATCATAGCACTCGGCCCTCTTCCACCCTTCTCAAACTAAACTGCAACACCTCCATGACTTTTTAGCTAAACTGGGTCGTCCTGCTCATACATATTAAACAACTGCGAGCCAAAAGTTGTGAAACTGAGACTTATCACTTTCCAATCCTCCCATAAACTGAGCCAAATTCTATACTGGGATTATGAAAACAGTGATATCTGCCAACTGAACTTTCGTATATATAGACAGCTTTCATCCAAGCCAGCCGTAGATGAAACCGAGAGCTGCGTGGATAAGAAGGTAGTTATGGAACAGTTACATTTATGTTCCAACCACATCAGCATTGACGTATATACTATTACTAATATGACTTGAATCAATTTTTTTAGGATAGTCCATTCCCCTCTCTTTTTTTTGGGGAGGGGGGGTTCTGCTTCAAAACACAAAAGGATCCCGGCTAAGTCATAAAGGAAAGCTGTTTCCAAACTTGGTCTCTTACACACACAGCCGACGCTGAGAGTCTCGCAAACGAGACAGTGAGACGGGATGGGACACGAGTTATGTTTGGTGTTAGCCAGACCTTAAGCTTTCATCACAGTGCTATAACTTCCTTCAAACTGAGGTACTGATTATAGTATTTTAGGATACCTAACAAACCCCTTGTGTGACCAGTGGGTAAATATTCTAGCAGGGGATTTCCAATTTTTCAGTCCATGATTTGGGTTTCTATTATTGACTGTGTGCCTTTGGTCTATCTGTGCATTTCTCCTAATCTGTCCCCTGATGTGATCGGGATAGCCATTTTAAGGGGCCGATCGAAACGTTCTGCATGTTGAGACGGGACCAAGGGACGGTACTTATAGGGACTGATAGGGACCTGTAAGGGACAGGTTACTGACGGGGACGCCCTTGTTGGGGCGAGTACCCTGTACTTGTTGTTAGGTTAGGGACCAGTATTTTGGACTATTAGGGCCTTCTAGGGTTTGTTGGTCCCTATCCATTCTGTTTAGTTGGCTCATTTAAGAGACACTTATTGTGTGAATTATCATATATGTTTTATCTGTAAATTTAAGTAAAAGCTAAGTTTTAAGACTATTTTTTCTCCTTTTCTGGTTGATTAGCTGTTTCCAAAAGTCCCTTCCTGGGCTGGGAGTGGCATTACTAAGTAAATTTCATACACCGTGCTACACATAGGAGAACATATGTGAAAAGTGATGCTGTACAGTAGGTTAGTGTAGCATTCATCAGTATCTATGATAGTGTCTCACAGCACTTTATAAATGTGTCCGCTTGCGAGACACATTTATGCACCAAAAAGTGGCGAAAAAATGTCCACCCCAAAAGTTATCTCATCCTTGCCACTTTCAAACTGGTAGGGATTTGTCCGAAACTTTTGTGGCACATTCATAAATGTGTCTAATCTTATCAAAAGTGGCAAGGATGTCGGACTTGCATCAGTTTTTGGTGCACAACATGTCAGGGCTAAGCTGTGCTCAGACTGCAGACAGGCTGCAACAGCTGATGTGCGCTCCCTCCCTGATACACTTGCTTCTGACAGCTCTGTGAGTGACAGGGGCCCAGCCACTCCTGACAGGGGGCGAGTGCACCAGCCAATGGGAGGACCCGGAGGCCGCTCCAATCAGCTGCAGGGGCGGTATCCAGGAATCCCATTTAAACTCCCTGAAAGCTGACTGCTGCACCTGTGATATTCCTGGCTACCTTGTTATTTGTTTTTGTGTTTGCTTACCTGTGTACCTGACCTCGGCCTGTTCTCCTGACCCCGGCTTGTCTCCTGATTTTGTACCTCGCTCCCGTTCATGTTTGACCTCGGCTTGTTTACGTTTATCCCTCTGGTTCTGATTTGTGGCTTTGGCGTTCCTATTTGATATTGACCTGGACTGTCTGACTATTCTACTTCCTCACGTCCCCAGCACTTTAGCAGAGCAGGGACTGTCGCCCAGTTGCTGTCTGCCGCCTAGGGCAGCACGACAAGTAGGCAGGGACAGTGGGCTGGGTTCCAGTTAGGGCTCACTGTACCTCCCTTGACGTGACACAACATTTCATACATCTGTGTTACAAGGGCAACAACAGTTTTTTCTGGCAGACATCATGCATGTCCCCCATACAGCCTGTGTTAGACTTCTTTTACAAGCACTTTTTTCAGCAAAAATGCATGCAGTTTTCAAGTTGCTGTTTTCATCCAAAACAAGTTTGTAATAAATGTACTCTTTTTTGATGCAGTGTTTGTGTTTTTTTTTTCTTTTAGGGTATGTTCACACGGCTTATTTTGGGACGCATTTTGCTGCGTACTTTGTGGCGTACTGCGCTTAATACGCGGGGAAATGCACGGCATAATTACGGTAATCCATAGCTCTCATAGAGAACTATGGATTATGCCTCGTCCCCATGCGCATACAATATGATTGTATTGTACGCGTGGTGAGATAACCCCCACGCCGCGGGAGTACGCGCTGACCAGCGCAATCTCCCGTAACACACCATGTATTGTGACTCATACTGTACGCTCCGCAATACATTGTGTGAACATGCCCTTACAAAATAATGTAAACAAAGCTACAAGAGACAGTTAAGCTACAGTATGTTCACACGGCTTAAAATGGGACGTATTTCAGTCCATAATTTAGTCCGTGCAGCGCGAATTACGGCTGGAATACGTCCCAGCCATTACGGTAATCCACAGTTCTCATAGAGAACTATGGATTACGTCTCCTCTCCCCCGTTCGCAACAATACGGCACAGGGGGAATAAGTTGACATGTGTGAATTAAACCAGCGGCGTATACGCGCCGCTAGTAATGATAGTCTATGGGCCAGTGAGGTGCCCCGCAAATAAGCCATGTGAACATAACCTTATGGTGAGAAGAGCCTTGGCCCAAGTAGAGCACATGTACTTTAAGGGATTGTTCAGCAAACCAAACAAAGGAAAATTCTGATTTTGTGTGCCTGAGCATTTATTTATCTCTCTGTGCTGAATTCTGTTTGTATGTAGCCCTCATTCCCAGCAGCTGAGCAGCAGCATTTCCTGTTTGAAAGCTGGTGTCTGTTACCCTGTAAAACTACAAGCTCCAAAATCACTTGCTGTGCTTTGTCTGTCTTCCTCCCTCCCAACTTCCGTCTCAGTGCACATCACTGTTTCCTCCCTCATATTGAAAGCCTTGGATTGCTGGCCAAAATGAGTGGGGCATAAAAGACTGTCTTTAAAAACGCCAAACCTCTTTGATCACAAAATCCCCTGGGCCTAACACAAAGCTGTTTCCTGTGTGTTTGAACACAGAGAATTACTAAGCTTCTTGTCATCAAACAGCTGATATAGAACCTCAGGAAGTCCGCACTAAATGTAATTTGAGTACATTACAAAAGTGCTTAACTTTTGAAGAGATATTATTTATAAATTATTTTTTCTACCGGACAGACCTGTGAAAAACCATTGTAACACTGCAGCCCTTTCCTGCTTGCATCCCACTCCAATTTTGTCTTCATTACAAAACTTGAAGTATTATCCATAGGATGAGTGATGGTAGATTACTTGAGAGTGAGGGGTGATGGGTGGGGTGGGGGGGGGGGGGGTGGGGGGGGAGAGAGCACTTCTGTAACTCCACTTTGTGCTAGACTGGAGTGCCTGGGATCCACCTGTGCAGTTGAGTCCTGGGGCCCATCATTTGAGTTGATTTTTGGGGCCTACCAGTGGAGTTGAGTATGGGGGCTGACCCTACAGCTACTATATATGACTGCACATACTCCACATGACTCTTGTACTTTGCCAGTTTTTCTCAGTTTTTTTTTTTCCTGAAAAACAGCCCCAGACCTCCATGCCTAGGGACCCAACATGTGTAGAGGCCCACCAGGGGTTTCCTCTGCTCTTCTTCGGTCCAGTCTGAGCGCTCACTGATCTCTTTCATAGGTGTCAGTAGTCAAGCATGAATGCTACTGCTTCATATTACTCATGGGGTTGTATACCAGTTCTCCTACCAAAGAAACATAATTTCATCAGTCCTAAATATCTTCTTGTAGAGATACCTCTATAATATGGTACCATACAGAGGCACCTTTCAGCAACGCACATTGCTCCAGTGTGGAGTCCCAAACACTCCATTTCATACTATAAGCTCCTTATAGACATCTCTGCCATGTACTTAAAGAGATTATGCCCCCCTTGCTGAGGGCAGCACAAGCTGGTGACAGACATGTTGTTTCCAGCGCTGTGTCCTTTATTCTGTAAGATGCAGCAGTTTCAGAGTATGGTGACAGACATGCTGTTTCCAGCGCTGTGTCTGTTATTCTGTAAGATGCAGCAGTTTCAGAGTATTTAGTGCTCAGATGTGGAAGTTTTCAGCCTGTTCTGCCATAAAAGAGTCCATTTAATTCAGGGCCCGCCCACTTCACAACATGTGAATAGCTGTCAGGTGGGCGTGGCTACCCATCGGCAGGCGGGGCTAACACCTGCTCATGAATAAGCTAGACTCTTTTTTTGGCCGAAAACTGCCAGATTTGAGCATTAAATGCTCTGAAACGGCTGCATCTTACAGAATAAAGGACACAGCGTTGGAAACAGCAGGTCTGACACTAGCCTGTGCTGTCCTCAGCAAGGGGGACATATACTATGTGACAGGTTCTCTTCTAGGTCTTAATTTAACATTTATGGGACCTAAAGAATGACAGATTAATGCAAATTTTGGATTATTGAGCTAAAAAACTGTAAAAAGGTTCATATAAAATGTTCACCTATCATTTTTTGAGCAGAAGTCTCATATTTGATTCCCTTTGCTTAGTCCTCTGTTTCTGGTTTAGTAAAAATCGAGGTTATCAATTCTCTGCTGGAAACAGGTGCTGGACTATCCACATTTTCATATTTTAGGATTGAAGAGATAGCAATGCTTATATTCTTGGAGTGTTAGTAATAGAATACTCAGTGATAGAAGCTGAATGACAGTGTATTAAGTTTTGTGTAATCTATGTTATTTTTTTTTCTTTTTACAAATGCATTTACTGAGCTATTATTGACTATGAAATTATATGCATAAATCCTGCAGTGCTATAGACATTCTGCTAAAAATTGAGATATCTCTCTCACTGCCCTTCTTAACAACATTTACGGATGGTTGCTTTAATGATGCCTGTGGGACACCATTAGTAAAGTTGATGATTTTTCCATCACATAATTCTTCCCTCATTAGTATAAACCAGTGTTTAACATTTGATGTGTTATTGACAAACGTGTCTAATATCATACGGCAAACAATCAGCAGAAAAAGAGATAAAACCCTCTGAACAGAAATAGATATGGCGGAATATAACTGAATAGTTAATTATCACCAGAAAGAACCTGTACATTTAGGGCAGGACACCTTCAAAAATACACTAATAGAGACTTTATTTGGTGTGCCGGTCAGGTTAGCCACTATAGAGCCAATATGTAAACCCTGTCTGCTTGGCTATTACATGGTGAAGTGATCGTACATGGCTATTCCCATCTAAGACATTATTGGCATTCCTTATAGTAGGTACATTCTTAACCCTTTTTATGAAGTTTCCATGTAGCCATACATAAGGCTCCCTCCTTTAATCAACTTTCAGTAGATAAAGAATATTGCTTGTAATTATTGATAAAATCTATAATAAAACATTTTCATTTATACAAAAATGCGCAATATATCAGTCCTTTTACTTCAATACTTCATTACACAGTAATAGTAAATAGTTATAAGGAAACAAGTCACTTAGGTATTTATCAGGAGGTGTCATAGCCTCACACCTCCGGGTCCCCTTAACCCTTATCATTTTTTTGCTACAGCAAATGGTGATGGTGCATGGCTGTGTCCATTCACTTTAATAGGAGTACCCAGTACAGTAGAGAAAAATGTGGGTCCCAGAAGTGGGACTGTGGGTATGCAACAAATGTTCAAGACAGGAAATTTCATTTTATGATCTCTTTGTCAATGAGAAGTTCTATGAAGACAAGATTTACATATAGATTTAATACTTCTATCTTTTTTCTGACTCCCAAAAGCCCTTATGACTACTTCTGGATTTAGGTTTCTGCATAGGGTCTCACAGATCAAAAGAAAATTTCCTAAAACAATAATCTTTAATAGATATGCATTAAAATATTTATCCTATATATATAATGGCCTCACACATATAGCCACTAACCATTTGTATAACTGTGTAAAGTACCTGGTGTATATCAATACCTAAGTACAAAAGTAAATGAACAATGTCCAGCTAATCACAGCAACAAAAGAACATTGTACACAACATACCTATTAGCAGGGAAAAGTGCCCCTATAAGAGGGAAGAATTGAGGTAAAAAACTCACGATTCTGAAGATTTTGTCACAGAGGACTCCGTCGCTCCATTGGACCAGTATATACCATATAACAGAAAAAGCACTATCGCGATCACTATACTCGCCCTATCCAGATAGAGCACTCGCCTCAAAAAGGGCGACCCCACCTCTCAGCTACTCTCCCTGACTAACTAAATTATACAGTAACAAACATTAAGAACACAGACATAGGGTGGCCTTATCAAAAATCCATCTCTGTCTGATTGATTTCGCAAAAGAAAAAAATTCTAATCAATTTTCAGTTTTAGGGCCTTATGTATGAATACTTGCAATGTCTTGCAATAAGACTGTCTTTGTTTCCCATAGAAACCAATCAGAGCCCAGCTTTTATTTCATATAATGCTCTGAAAAAAATAAAGGGGAGCTCTGATTGGTTGCTGTGTGCACCAAAGACAGTCTTATTGATAGACAGTTTTCACTGCAGGGGAGAGAGGGAGGGATGAGCAAGGAGTGAGGAATAAGGGAGCGTCTCAAAACTTACCCTTGAAATAATAAACAGTAACAACAGTTAAATTTCTCAAATACAGAGGAAAAAAGCATTTGGGTAAATGGTGAGCAAAACACTCTATAAATACAAAAAGTAGTTTTACATGCCTCAAAATAGTTGTTCTGTGACCAGATCCTACTGCCCATAGTTAAAGGAACATAAACCATGAGAAGCACAGTACAACTCATAATAAAGAAAGAGAATCGTCATCTTAAATCCAACAGATTGTTTATAACTAAAACACAGTAAAAACAGAGCCAACAAGAGAGTGCAGTGCGACTGACCCAAGCGGAAATTCCTTG
The DNA here is from genome assembly GCA_025379985.1 of Phyllomedusa bahiana. Lineage (NCBI taxonomy): Eukaryota > Metazoa > Chordata > Amphibia > Anura > Hylidae > Phyllomedusa > Phyllomedusa bahiana. The sequence continues at coordinate 79,644 of JAODAL010007255.1, forward strand.
AAGCATAAAAGGATGATTAATCTCAGTCAAAATAAAACAGAAACTAAAGAAAAATTCTAATATTGCTTCCCTGAGTCTTTATATTCAACTCCCTTGATTTTTTTGTATTTGTACTTTGTCTTTTTGCTTGTATGCAGCTTCCCTTCTCTACAGCCAAGCACACATTACCTAGATTGAAAGCCTATTCCCTCCCTATGCCCCTGTAAAACTATAAGCCCCATGATCCTTTGCTGTGCTTCCTCTATCTTCCTCTTTCCCAACCAATAGGTTTAAAGCCTTGAGAGGCAGGTAACAGAGCGATGTGGCTTCAAAGTCTGTCCTAAGAAAGCCAAACCCCTTTGGCTACATTAAACTAAGACAATAGAATTCAAAGGCCTTGATTCACCAGTGTTAGATAGACACAGAGTACTATTGAATAACTAATGTAGAACTGCAGAAAATTGAATTTAAGTACATTATAAAGTACCTGATGTTGGAAGAGATATTCTTTAGAAAATATTTTTTTCCACTGGACAACTCCTTCAAAGTAGAACATGAAAAGAAACGAGGATAGAACCTTTTGTGCTAGGTTTAATTGTTTACATTGCAATTTCCCTCCTTTTAATTCCTACTAACCACCAGTGCCTGTATGGACCTCCAGAATTACTGTAGATTTGTTTATCCATTATTCCAATTAACCATCGACAGAATAAATGTGCAGCTGGATTATTGCACGATATTTAAAATCAGGTTCCAAACAAACCGATCTCCAGCATGTGCCGCCATAGTTAATGCAGCCACAGATGTATCATCGATATACTGTGTGAAAAACTTGAATAAATATACTTAACACCATATAAGAAATCTTAGTTTACAATTCTGTGTATGTTTGTTTCCCACAGCTATTCCCAGCATGTGCAGGGTTTCAAATACATCAAACTGGGCTAGACCCTAACCATGCACTTTATAGTTTATTAAACAGAAATTGTGAAGACATGAGTGGAATATATTAACCTTAAGGGAGATACATGAAGTGTGGGGATTCACAGCAATCAAAGATCATTATTTTGACATCTATTTTTCTCTGTGTCAAATGCTCCTGACATAATGAAAGTGATTTTGTGTGGTGGCTACATCAATGGAGTCTAAAGTTCATTGCAACATCGCCTATTTTTTGGGCGCATTTATAGAACTTAGTGCTCATGAATAAATGCGTCCAAACAAGTAAAAGGCTATAGATATGCCTGAAAAAAAAATAGAAAAGTCATTAGAATAGCATATACAGTGAGAATAGAAAATATGGTATCTCCTGCTATGGTGGACCACAGGGTACCAGCATTACTGTTATTTAGTGCTTGGCTCAAGCCGTACGAGGGAAAAAAAAGTGTGAGCGAGCAGCAAAGAATGAAATTTCAAATTTAATTGTAGCAAAAAGTTTGAAAAATCGAACAACAACATCAGTGGGTATTATAATGAAAAATTAGTTTATTTAGATACTTTTAATCTAAAAAAACCTTTAAAGGAGATATTCCTATTTTAGGGACAATAATGATATTTAGTAGAATGTATTTTATGAGTAAAAAAATTTATTAGAATTAATATACATTAAAATTTCAATATATATTTTGATATAATCTTAATCACTAATTAAAATTGAAACAGTGGTTGTATAATAGAGAAAAATTGACATTTTTATTTTCCCTAACACAATCCAATTCGCACTGTCAACTCCTCATGCCTCAGTCAGACCCCATAAAAGAAATAGATCTGCCTGTTACAAGCGGGTAATTTGCCTATAATTTTGCTGAACCACATTCATATATGCACAAATAATACGAGTGATTGCGACACCCCCAGAACACCCCCTCTAAGTTTGTTATGGCGCAATAAAAAGTGTCGTCATACTAACAATGCGCCTTACAATTTCTTAGGTGCAATAGTACATCGTTCCGTGTCACACTTAGTAGCATTTTCATACACCATAAAAGGGGGAAAAATGCACGATCAAACATGTCCCCTAAGTCTTTTCCAGATGGATAAAAAAGAAAAAAAAGTTATACTTACCTATCCATTCCCCAACACTGTCAATCCGGAGCTTCCCAGGATCCCCTCTTCTCCACTCCAGGTCTTTGTCCCGAAACACAGGAGAGGTTTGCAATCTATTCACTTACAATGGAGCATCCCTTTAAAGTGATAATACACATTGGAATTATAAGCGGACAAAGCTCGATGGATTTTAGACGGGACCATAAGTCTACATGAAAGCTACAGTGAGGGTGTCCCAACACTCCCTTGTAGTGCAAAAGTCAGTGAGAAAAAGACCAAGCATGTGAAATATTAGCATGTCTGATCCTATTGCTTTTATGGGAAATAAGTCATCAGCAGGGGTGTTTGCAGCAGATAAGCCATGTATATAGGAAGGGGTAAGGAGCAATTGCTGTTGGGCAATCGAGCATTCTGCCAACAACTATCAAGCTGTAGGGCCACCCTTAAGTTCCATTCAGAAAAGTGCAGTAAGTGCGCCATATATTCTATCATTAAAAAAATCAGCTTGACTTTGACCACTATAAATGTGTATTACTGCTGTGTGATTATGACCCAACACATAGAACAGTGAGGTTGGGGTCACATATGTCAGTTGTATCCAATCAATTGTGTTATACCTGAGCCAGACAAAACGTTTGCAGAAAAAAGATGTTTAGCAGTGTCCAGTGCTATTATAGATACCGCATACAACTTGTATGGCATAAGAGCAAAAAACTGTACTCACCAGAATTACTCAGGGATCGTGTATCACCATATTTGTGTATCCAGTGATTATTACACTGTTAAAATGGAAAAGAAGATTGAGAATATCCTAAAGGAGGTGTTAAACAGAAGTGAATTCTGGATGGACGCAACATTGTGAAATAAAAAACAGATACAATTTTAAAAATGAAACTGTGACTGGAACAGGCGCCACATGATAATATACCATTAGGAGTATTGTTCACACCGCATTTTAGGATCCCCTTTTGACTCCAATATGTGGTACCGAAAATCGCAATCCAAGAAACGACAGTTGGCAAACTGGGAACGCTAAAACGGATGCAACACTTATCCAACAAGTCAGTTTTTGGATGTGTGATGGATGCAGCATGATCCGGCCCCCAAAAAGTGTTAATTATAGGGCTCCTGCAGCGACTTTCGAACAAGAATAGAGCAATTGCCATACTTGAAACGGATCTGAAAGATGCAATGAGACACGCATCGGCATATCACTACGACTGAATCGTTGCTGTCATGTTTCGACGTAAAGCAATGTAAAAGTCACATTGCAGAACGTTATTAGATGAGTGTTATGGTGTCGCGTTTATGAAGGTGGTCCGACATACGTGTTCCAAAAACCAACTAAAAATGTAATTGACCACGCTTATATACAACACTCCATGGATGAGCAAACCCGTAGTCATACATCAATGGAAGTGACAATAATAATTAGTGAAACAACTTTGATAGCAAAATCATGACTTTCCCCCACAAAGAACAATTACAATGGACTAATTTTTTTTATTAGGTAACTTGGTGTGAAAATCTTTAAGAAAAAATCGTAAATGTGAATGATTAACCTTATGACATATGTATCCTGTATATTAATAATATAAAAATAAATAAAAATTAAAGAAGTATAAAATAAATATAGTAATTGATAATATTTGTTTATAAATTACGAACATATGAAAAAAAGATTGAATATTAATATAACTCCACATCGCCAGTAAGCAATAAGAAAGAGCATAACCCATAATAAACAAAGATTAATCCACTGACATGTTTATTTCCAACATTGTATAACAGTTTGTGGTTTATTTTTTGGACAAAATGTTGGCTATATGACCAATAACTATGGATTAAATTCTTGAAAGCAAGTACAATAAACAATACAGGCAGCTTGCAAAACTGTACTACTACCAAGCACAAATCAACCTGCATCCCTGCCATAACACCTTTTGCCATCATCCTCATGTAATCACCTTTTTACTGGTTCTCTCTCATCAGTAATATGAGTCAGGAAAGCAGTGCTCTCCTGAGTGCTGACAAGAAACATCCCTGCTAGTGTGCATTCCCTCTCAGAATGGGATTCAGCCTGTGTTTTGCAGTGCAGCCATGCATAAACAATATCATTTTCATAAATTAAATCCTCCCCTGCAGAAGGAACATCTGTGCCTGCCCTACTCTGAATAAAAGATGGTGGCATCCTGCATGCCCCCTTCCCTGACACTCCCCAAAATTCGTCTGACTTTAGTTTTAAAAACCAAATGGACACTAGAATAAAGGGCTCTTCATAAAAAGGATTCCTACAGCACCATTACGGGAACAGACTCTGGCTCGGGAAGGGGGTTAATAACCAATCCAACTCGAAATTTAAAGTTCTCATAAGGAAAAGAGGAGCAATGAGTGTCACAGGAACTTGGGGGGACATTTTCTCCCGATTTTATGATTAGAAATATGAACTACTGGAAATATTATTATTCATTATTAATTGACACTGCTCGGGTTTTTTTCCACCTTTACTTTTGGGTGAATAAAAGCTAACCCCTCTTTTTCGCATTAATAAAACTCCCCAATATTCACCGTTTAGATAATTAGTTGCATAAAGAATAAGTGTTTCATAAAAAAAGAACGTTTACAGGTGGTTCAGATGAAACAAAAAAAGCCAAAAAAATTTAATTTAAACTAAAATAATTTTAAAGTACATATTTATAGAATTTAAACAAAAAAATTTTCCCTTTTGATCTTTTGGTTTACTCCAAAACGGAAAAATAATAAAAAAAAAATAAATAAAAAAATTACAAATAAACTAAAGCAATAGGGTACTTTTTAAAGATGTGCTTTTACAGGAATGACTATCACAATTTAAAAAAATTCAGTACAAATACTGATCGACAAATTTTTCCGAAGTTCTTTGAAGTATTAAATCTTTTTTTGTGCATAATCTAGGTTTTAAAGTTAAAAAACACATTTTTTTCAAGGGGTTTAAAAAAAATTTAGTTACTTCATAGTATTTATTTTTTATTAAAGTTGGATGATCTGGAGAACAGAAAATGAAAAGATAATTAAAAAAATAGATAAATAAAAAAAAAAGATAGATAATAGATAGAAAATAGAAAAATGAAGTAAAAATAGATAAAAAAGATAGATAAAAATTGGGTTTAAAAAAGAAATTTTTTTTAAACAAAAAAAACTCTTTACAAACCCAAGCGTTAATGGGGGAGACAGACAATCCCATTGGCTTTTTTAAAGTAAACAAAAAGCACCTAACCAAAAAATTTAAATACTATTTTTTTGAAAAAGGGGAATGCAGGGATCTGCACACCTTGATACGGGGCAAAAAACAAATAACAGACAAATAATTCCAAATTTTAACCACAAAAAAACCCCTTCAACAGCAATTTTGGAACAAAATCATCCACACATTTCACATTTTAACACATCACAGCTAAAAGTCTAGTTACGGTTCAGAAATGGGTCTGTATTCATTTCCACTACTGTAATAAGTTACATCCATAGAAATTGTTTTATCAGGACTCGATAAAACTGCATTAACCGTGTGTAAAAAAACACGAAACAAATAGACTGAAAAAACTTTTTTATAGAAAACACTTGTACGGGATAAATATATGAAAACTTGTGCAGTGAAATAATGGCAATGTTACTGCTACCAAAGCTTAAAATAAACCTTTTCACCCTGTTTCCATCTAAACGAAATTAAGAAATGGCCGGGGCTGTCCAACTAATCCAGACAAGCCCCTGCAACGAATCTCACATTTAACCTCAAAAAATTCATAAAGACCACCTTTTTCTTTCCCATTTGGGTCAAAACCTTGGTAGCTTTATTAACGATCGATGATACAACAAGGCAACACAATTTTTCAAGACTTTCGCGGTTAAATTACTTAATTTTTTTTTATTAATTTTTATTTTTTTTTTTTCTATAAAAAAATTTTTTCTTTTTTCCTTTTACTAAAAAATCGATGGAGCTGCATGGTTTAAAATAGGAAATTCACATTATAAAAAGTCATTAAAAATTCTGTACAAAAATCACCACAAAATAATTTCCCCAAGGGTTACAACAACTATATAAAAAATTTTTTGAAAAATAGAATTCTATATATTTCTTTAATTGGCCCACTATTTGTTTTAAAAATTGCATAGATCCTAATTATTGCTTTATGATTATTAGTATTTTTTAATTTTTTCCAGGTTTTCTCTGGATCCAAATAAAATAATAACACAAAGATTAATAAAGGTTTGTCAATTTTAGGAACTTAGGGTACAGTATATACAGAATAATACAGCAGATCAATAGAATACCAACCAAGTTTACAGGGGGTGGAAAATTTGCACTTTCCCAATGGACCCCCAAAGGGACAGTTTGTAAACAAGATAGTACTATGTAAAATTTCAACAGGCCTCCAAAGTTAATCAGAAAGATGGCATTAAAGGGCACTCACACCTTTCATGTTTTGTTTGGGCCTCATAACATAAAGCTGTCTAAGGGGTCTCACAAAATGGGCAGTGCGGAAAAGAGCCCATGGGTTGGACTAATACAGATAGGCATTGAAGGAAATTCTCTTCTCAAACTCCGCTGAAGGCTCGTGTTTGAAAGAGAAGTTCCCCCTTTACACTCAAGGAGGGGTAAGGGGACCCAAAGGGGCGGGCAGTCAGGCGGGGCCCAAAGAAAGGGTCCAGACAACCCGAAGAATGGGGCTTGACTTGAAAGATGTGAGAGCTGTCCATGGTACCATAAGGAGGACTGGGAAGACCAGGAGACTGGTATGGGTACGGGTGCATGGGGAAGGAAGCACTGGCAGCTTGCATATGTGGTGGCATGTCCTGGTTCTGTTCTGGAAGAAAAGTTCTAGGGTTTAGCTGAAGGCAGCCAGCTACAAGGTTAGTGGTAGGTTGGGACAAGCCTTTTTCAAAGACTGACAAATGACACAAATCTGGGCTCTTCCCCCAAACCAAACCAAAAGGGGCCCCGAAATTTAAATTTTTTAGCCAGCCAAAGTCTCGATCTTAGACAACTTCTGCGTCTTGGAGTAACAGGGGACCACCTTGCGCAGGTTGTCCAGGGCAGCGTTCAACCCCTGCAGCGGTTTTTCCCCCGGCATTGGCTTTACCCCATTTTAAAGCGCTCTATCCTGGCTTTTGTCATTTTCTTCTTCTTGGGTCCACGTCTCTTAGGTTTCTGGTCATCATCATCATCTTCATCATCGTCGTCATCGTCGTCATTGTCGTCTTCCCACCTTTCCTTCCTCATCGATGTCCTCTCCATCGTGAGCTTAGGAGTTTCGTCCTCACCTTCACATCCCTCCAACTCTTCATCCTTCTTCTCCACGGCCTCTTGGGGAAACCCAAAAAAATCCCCCCCAACCCCTGGAGCCCCGGGTTTTCGCAAACAGCCCTTTCTCGATAGGGCCTCTTTAAATCAGAGGGAAAAAAACAAAAAATGGGAGAAAGTTTTAGCCTGGGAATAAAGGGATTGGATTAGACATAAAACCCAACTTTATAAAAAGCCCTTCCCCCCACACTGTTAGAACTCTATTCCTACTGGGGCAACAATTAGGCAACATAACATAAGTTTAATTGCCATCAAACCCTGATGATCAAAGATGGCCCACACCCATAAAACACTTCCTAAAAATAAATTCTAATGAACAGATCCGGGCCCCAGAGCACAAAGAGGACAGAGTTTTCTTAAAAGCAGCGCAGGCGCCTTGAGTGAGGTCAGGCATTTTTGGTCCTTTTTAAAAAAACCCACTCCTAATGCATGGAAGTATAAAGGGGGGTTTTTTAAAAAAATAAATAAAATTAAAATATATATATAAAAAATAAAAAATATATAAAAATATATAATATATATATAAAAAATTTATATATATTTACTTTTTGTTTTATATATATAAATAATAAAAAAATTTTTTTTATAAAATTTAAAAAAAATAAAAAAATAAAATAAAAAAAAAAATATAAATAAAAAAATAATAAAAAAAATAAAAATATATATTAAAATTATTTAAAAAAAAAAAAATAAATAAAAAATAACAATAAAGAAAATTAAAAAAATAAATAAATAAAACTAAAATAAATGTTTTACATCATCTGCAAAAACTCTCATTTTTGGGGACAAGCACTAAAAAAGGAGAAAAAAGGTTTTTTAAATAAAAGCCCTTTTAAAAAACCCCAATAGTAACGGGTAGCAAAAGTCTTTTCAATAAAAACAAGCTGGTGCTCAAACTAGTTACAAAGTTGCTGAAGACAATGATCTCATGTAATATTTTCAAAAATTTGCACCCAAAAAAGCACAAGTGGTAAATATTATATAATTTTTTTTTTAAATTCCCCCTTTATTGCCCTGCCCTAAAATAAGGGAAATTTTCACGAAAAAATACTAAGAGTGACTCGAGATGTGAGGAGGAGCAGCTGCTTACCTGTGATTTTCTCCCTAGCTGTGGTAGTCTCATAACCTCTCCAGTGGATACAAAGCTGAGTTGTAGGTGCTGGATGGATTTTTGTCTTTACTGGCTTTGAGAGGTCGGGGGGTTAATACGCCCGTGACGTTTATAGGAACAAGTGAAAAGGAGGAGGGGGGAGGAGGGCGGATAGGTACACCCCACATAGGTTATTATAGAGGGTGCCTGCGCGCAGGCGCACTGGCTGCGCCTCGGCCCCGCCCCCCCTCACTTCTCGCCGGCACGCGCCATATGGTCAGGGCAAGCGGCCCGGGGCGTCACGTGACGCGCGCTCCCCGCGCTGCTCCCGTCCCTTTGTGGCCATCTGTCGCCTGTTCCACACGGAGCTGCAGGACGGGGCTTAACCCCTTCCTCTCCCCGGCATTGTGTGCACAAGACGTGACAGAAGGAGCGCCCCTCACACTGGTGCCCCTCATCTGATGGGATTCCTGCACACCGTGCGCTATCTCCTCGGTGTCCTCACACTTCTCGTGTCTGGGCTCTTTATTTGCAACTTCTTCCTCCTTTTTCTTCACTTTCCTCCTTTCCTTCCTGGCTATTTTCATCCTCTTCATTTCCTCTTTTTCTCCATTTCTTTTCCCTTTTTTTCCTTCTTATTTGTTTTTTTTTCTTTTTTTTTATTTCCATTCTTTCTACTCTTGCTTTCCTGACTTTTCTTCCTTTTCCTCTCTTTCTAGTTTCCTCTTCCCTTTCCTATTACTTCTTTTCCTTCTTTTTTCCCTTATTTAAAACCCTCCCCTTTCCCCCACATTTTTTATTCCCTTTTTCTTTTCCCTGTCATTTTATTTTCTTTTCCTTTCCCCTGTCATTCATTCCCTTTTTTCCCTTTCCTCCGTCATTCTTTTCCCTTTTTCCTTTTTTTCCTGCATTCTATTTTTCCCTTTTTTCCTTTTTTCCCCCTGTCATTCTATTTCCCCTTCTTCCCCCTTTTCCCCCTGTCTTTTTATTTCCTTCCCTTCCTTTCCCCCCTTCATTTTTATTTCCCTTTTTTCCCTTTTCCCCCTTCATTCTATTTTCCCTTTTTTCCTTTTCCCCCCGTCATTCTATTTCCCTTTTTTCCTTTTTCCCCCCCTTCTTTTTTCCTTTCTTTCCCTTTTTTCCCCCGTCATTTATTTTTCCCTTTTTCCTTTTCCTCCCTTTATTCTATTTCCTTCTTTCCCTTTCCTCTGTCATTCTATTTCATTCTTTCCTTTTCCTCCTGTCATTCTATTTCCTTCTTTCCCTTTCCTCCTGTCATTCTATTTTCTTCTTTCCGTTTCCTCCTGTCATTCTAGTTCCTTCTTTCCCTTTCCTCCTGTCATTCTATTTCCTTCCTTCCCTTTCCTCCTGTCATTCTATTTCCTTCTTTCCTTTTCCTCCTGTCATTCTATTTCCTTCTTTCCCTTTCCTCCTGTCATTCTATTTCCTTCCTTCCCTTTCCTCCTGTCATTCTATTTCCTTCTTTCCTTTTCCTCCTGTCATTCTATTTCCTTCTTTCCCTTTCCTCTGTCATTCTATTTCCTTCTTTCCTTTTCCTCCTGTCATTCTATTTCCTTCTTTCCTTTTCCTCCTGTCATTCTATTTCCCTCTTTCCTCTTCCCTTTCCTTTTTTCACTTCCTCTTTACTTTATATATTAGTTTCTCTTTCTTTCAGATCCTTCCCTGCATTTTGCTTTCCTTCTTTATTTTACTTTCTTCTGTTTCTTTCTTTCCTCTCTCTATTACTCCAATTTAATTTCTTTCCCTTCATTTTCATATTTTCTTCTCCTTTTTTTCCCTCCCAGTCTCTTTCTTCCCTTTCTTTTATTTCATTCTCTCTTCTTTATTTTATTCTAATGTCCTTTTCATATATTTATTCGTCTAATTTACTTTTCTTTGAAAAGTGAAATCCCAGTTTCCCAACCTGTAAACCATCTTGTAATAATCTCTTCATATTCCTAGACACGATTCATTAGACTCTTTGGAGTGTTCATTTTCCCCTCACTGTGTCTGTGCCTTTATTTAGTTCCATTTTGTAACTATTTAATAACATTCTGTAATAGTACTACAGTAACATACTATAAAAATACTACAGTAACATAATAATAGCATTATAGCAACATACTATAATAATTCTACAGAAACATACATGTAACATACTTTAATAATACTATAAAAGTAACATAGTATCAGTACTATAGTAACATTATAATAATAACATAACTTATTAGTAAGATAGTACTATAATGGTACTATAGTAACATATTTTAATAGAAACATACTATAAAACTAACATAGTTTCAGTACTATAGTAACATTATAATATTAACATGCTATAATAGTAACATAACTTATTAGTAAAATAGTAACATACTATAATAGTACTATACTAACATATGTTAATAGAAACATACTATAAAAGCAACATAGTAACTTATTAGTAAGATTATAACATGATATAATAGTAACATAGTAACTTAGCAAGATAGTAACATGCTATAATGGTACTATAGTAATATAGTATAAGAACATAGTTTAATAGTACTATGGTAACATATTATAATAGTGATTTACTATAAAATCCCTATAGTAACAGATTATACTAGTGATATACTATAAAAGCACTATGGTAACATATTATAATAGCAACGTATAAAAGTACCATAGTAACATATTACATGCTATACTAGTACTATAATAACGAATAGTATTTTAATACTAACATACTATAAAAATAAAATAGTAACTTATTAGTAAGATAGTAACATGCTATAATAGTACTATAGTAATATATTTTAATAGTACTATAGTAATATAGTATAACAATATATTTTAATAGTACTATAGTAACATATTATAATAGTGATATACTATAAAAACACTATGGTAACATATTATAATAGTAACGTGTAAAAGTAGTAGTATAGTAACATACTATAACAGTACCATACTATATAGGTACTAAGCCAATCCTATGTAATGAGTATAGAGGAACACTGCTGCATCACACGCAGCTCATTGTTTTCCATGGCAGTCTATGCACTGTCTATGGCACTGTCTATGGCAGTCTATGGCACTGTCTATGGCAGTCTATGGCACTGTCTATGGCACTGTCTATGCAGTCTATGGCACTGTCTATGGCAGTCTATGGCAGTCTATGGCACTGTCTATGGCACTGTCTATGGCAGTCTATGCACTGTCTATGGCACTGTCTATGGCACTGTCCTATCATGGCACTGTTCTATGCACTGTCAAATGGCATGTCTAGGGCACTGTCCTATGGCCAGTATTATGGCACTGTCTATGGCAGTCTATGCACTGTCTATGGCACTGTCTATGGCAGTCTCCTCATCTCCTTGTCTCAGGTGTGCCCACAATCTTCAGTATCTATAGGGCGCCCGGTGCTGATGGCATTTTATGGCTTCCAGTGAAACTAATGATGTTATTTGATGCAGTCAGGTAATTAATCACCAGACCCTGGAGAATACGACTCCACCAAAGCCTCAAGATCCCGAATAGGAATGAATCTATTATACAGGACAATCTATATAATGTTACAATAACTCCATGTATGTTCTGTAATTAATATACAGCAGCAGCATAGCCCAGCATGGCCCAGCAGGGCTAGGGTATCCTGTCTATGGGTCACAGTCTACATCAGGCATCCTCAAACTGCGGCCCTCCAGCTGTGGGGAAACTACAACTCCCATCATGCATTTATATAATCTAGAACAGTGGACATGATGGGAGTTGTAGTTTCCCAACAGCTGGAGGGCCGCAGTTTGAAGACCCCTGGCCTACATACTAATGATGTAGACAAAACTCCTCATTTTGAGCATCCTCTGCCTCCTCTTCTCCACTGATTTCTATCTAGTCTGATAAATTACAATTTATTCTTTCTCTAAATAAGACCTACTCCACATGCCACTACCTTCCTATATACAGATGGAGCAGAGCTGTATGGGGGATCTGATATCACAATGCGTTTACATAAAATCGCAGCTAAACTAATGACAATGTGAACACAGTGAAGCATGGTTGCACATAGAAGATGACAAGACACATCCAGCTCTGCTACATCTTTACTAATCACAGGCTTGGACTGCACCTCAACTTGTTGCCTCTTTGTATGATCTAAAGTGATGTGTGGAGGGCAAGACTTGCAGCCCCAATTTGCTTGTTATTGATTTAATACACACTGGTTTATTTCCATTTTAAGCTGCACTTAGAATCCAACCTTTTATGAGGATTAGACAGAACAATGCTATATTCCAGTGCATTAAACGACAAATGCACTCAAGTGGACCTACCTAAATGTAGGAGAATGTGCTGTATTACAATATAGGCGCTTTAAGAAGATTACAGGGATGGCTTCAGGTCTCCAGCAATCCCAGTTAGTGCTTAGAAGGAAAGGTAGAGACATTATTAACCCAATCCTGGCTGACTATGCACTGAGTGATTTCTTTTTTTTTTTTTTTACCATAAAAATGTTATTAATTTTCAAGGAAATTTTAACATACATAAATCTATACAATCACTACAAATAACAACAGGAGAGGAATGGAAATGGGAGGGTGAGGGAAGGGGAAAGAGGTGAGGGTAAATGCCATGAGTACAACATTTGGAGTCATATTGACAACTAGTTCTACTTCGTTAGGTAGCAATATGTCATTTCAAAACAAATGTAAGTATAAGTCTAAAAATTAGTTAGCACTGAGTGATTTCTATGACTTTAGCTCCAAGCACCCAGACACTGGTGACTGAGCGTGCACTTGTCTCCTCTCCCTGACAGACATCTGAGGCGACAGATGGGCTAAACAGGTAGTGGGTGTCGGATGGTGAGTGTGGTGCTGAGAGGAGGGAGGGATGGAATAAATCTGTGCAGATGAGTCATCAACACAAGTCTAGGTCAAAGGCTACTAGCCTCTGCTTTCTGGGCTAAATACGGTTAACCCACTCACTGCCAGAGCCAGATGCTGCTGGCACATAATATACTCCAGTCACATCCAGAGCTGCGTTCACAGGCATATCTCATACTCTTAGTGACATCCAGATCTGCATTTAGTTTCAACTTCTACACTAGTCACACCGAGAGCTGCATCCACAGTTGTGCTGGCTTCCTGATAGAGTCCCACACCTGCTTCCTACTGGTTCATGGGGCTATATACACTAAGAACATCGCCAACTCCAAGTTCTGCAAAGGACGCCACAAAATGACAAAAAAAAAAAAGTTGCAGCACCGATTCCAACAAGATTATCAGTCAATTTGTGCGGGTGAGGGTTTAATGATATCTATAAGGATCTCAAATACATGACAATCATATGCAGCAACAATGTTAGAGGAACACAGCTGGTTCTCCTGCTGAGACTTGTAGTTCCCCAGAGAAGCTTAAATCCTTTTTTATTTAAATCAGATACTACTTTATGTGAACGAGTTTATTTAGCAGCTCGATGCGAACCAGTCACTAGAACTACAAGTGTTATCCAAAACCCAGCTACCCAGGGGATGATGAAGGTAATAGTTCACCAGTGCAATCATTTCATATGAAGTTTTATGGAAATATATGGTAGAGATATAGTGACATTTCATAAAATGTGCTTATTCTGGGATCTGTAGTTCCACCCCATGCAGAGCCTCTACATTACTAAACATTTGACTGCGCTAAAAAAGAGAGCTTCAGGTGCCTTAAAGCCTCGGTCACATAGATGAGCCTTTCTATTTTGTAAAATATTATTCTTTTTATACTAATACTATTCTCTTATTATAACAGTATAACTGTGCAGATATCTCCTGGTGTCTGAAACTACAAGTCCCAGCATAACCTTCATGTTTCCTGTATAGTTTCATCTGAAAGTAAAAGAATAATGACATGAGCTGACATAATTGTGGGGCTACATCACAGCTGCAGAAAGAGGAGCTGGTGCTTCTCTAGCTGTGGGGTCATTGTAAGTGATGAGGGGGAGATCTTTGGTTCTACAGGGATCTCCAGGGTTTTTATTTATTTATTATTTTATGTATTTGCTTTTATCTATCTATCTCATATCTATCTATCTATCTATCTATCTATCTATCTATCTATCTATCTATCTATCTATCTATCTATCTTATATCTATCTATATATCTATCTAATATCTATCTATCTATCTATCTATATCATATCTATCTATCTATCTATCTATCTATCTATCTATCTATTATTATATATATCTATATAAAATATATATATATATATATATAATATAATATAAAATATATATATATACATATATACATACATATATGTTTACAGATCAAGCTCTTCTCTGTTATCACCATTAGGGCTCTTTCTATTACTAATGCTACATAAGCACAATATCCAGAGAGCTACAGGTTGTTTAAAGACCCAGTCTGATAGACACTAAAAGATTAACCTTTTCCATTTTTTAGAAAATACAATTCACTTTATTCTAATAGTAGTGTTGAGAAAATATTTCCTGGTGTCTAAAACGTATAAGTTCCTAGCCTGCCTTTCATCTAATATTAAGAGTTCCCCTTATAGATAAAAGTCTGGTGACATAACTAGACACAATCATATGACTATAAGTTATGATAGCTCTGAAATTAAACTGGGGTCTACATCACATATGTAGTATGGGGAGCTGGTGTTTTTTGTAGCTGTGGGATGACAATCAGAGATCTTTGCATTTACTGTGGGATACAATTAGTGATTAAGCTGAGATCTCTGATTCTTTAGGGAGCTGAAGTTTTTTTTGTTTTTGTTTAATGTATTAATTTATTCCTTAATTAATTGTATTTATTTATTTATTACAAATGAAACACTTCCTGATATCACCATTATGGTTTTACTATTGTGAGACTATGGTATATAGGCACAGTATTCAGAAAGCTACAGGTTGCAGCCG